>JAAGKR010007586.1:0-27984 GCA_011419295.1 Clarias macrocephalus | reverse complement strand
AACATGTGAAGAGCAGGATTAGTCAAACCCAAATAAGAGTGTGCATCACCTTTTTATTCAAGTCAGAAGATTCTTTCTGGAATTTATCAGGAGTTTCACTGACAGATTATTTAAATTCAAATTATTGATAAAATGACATCAGCCCATATATTTTAATATGCAGGAGGGATTCAGACACACAGTCAGAGAAAAATAGAAAACAGACAAATAGACAGACAGACAGATGGAAAAACAAATACACTGATTGGCATATAGTCAGAGAGACACACAGTGCACCACCCCATTTTGTTCTTACTGTGTGGTTAGACCAGGATGTTGGCTGAGACAATGCGGACCTCATGAATGACCTCCAAAAAGTCCAGATCTCACTCCAAGTGTGATTTTTTTCCTGCGGGGCTACGCAAAGGAGGAGGTCTACAGGACAAAACCTCGAGCCACACTGAAGGACTTTAGGAGGCATTCCATTCTGAGAAAACTGTTAACGCCACCGGCGCCTATGTTAAAATTTAAAGATTTGCTTTCATTTTCCTTGTAATAAAGAACATGCACAGTTTGTTTCAATACATTTGTATTGAAAATATGGAATTTATTACCAATTTTTAATGCCTAGTTCCTTTTCACCCACCCTGTAGGTTAATAGCTTATATACGCATAAGGAGACCCCATATTTTCACATTTCCACATGTTTAATTTTACCACACATTTTTTTTGCCATTTCTGTAGGACATCTATTTGTCCACATCAGAAGTCATAGTAAAACTATTAGAGTCAGATTTATTGTAGCTTTAAAGACTTAATTGGGAGTGCACCTGTGGCTCTATTTAAGTGCCTATTTTTAGACTCCCTGTCTTTTTGCCCTTGGTGCCATGGGAAAATCCAAGCAACTCATCTATCTCCACAAGTCCTCTTCCTCCTTAGGAGCAATTTTCAAGCAATTAAAAGTACATTGAGCATCTGTCCAAACAACTGTTTTCAAATGTTAATAATCCTACAGACTATTGAGCCAAATTAACTCCCAGATATCTGCTTGAACTTTAGGCAGTAAGGTTAAGATGAAACCCACGCCAACAAAAACCAAGGAACTATTGAATTTGTCATCTGGTGCTAAATGTATTTTTTTTGTTTGTTTTAACGTTGCTGTTAATTGCAACAAGGAAGAAGTTTCTAGTTTAAGATACAAAACAGTTTGACTGCTGGTGATCACCAGCCAGGGGTACGTTTTTTCTTTTCAAATAAAGAATGGCTATAATTATCATGGTGATGAGAAATAAAAAGTGATAGGTTTTAATCTGAAGAACATCATCCCAACTGTGAAGCCTGGATATGGCGGCATCATGTTGTGGGAAAATGAAAAAAAAAAATAGATGATATCATAGAGAAATATCTAAAACTACAGTACTGAAGGGAACCCTCGAAGCAACCAAAGCCTAACATAGGACAATATACTGTATGTACCTTTTCTGATCCACTGAAAAGTTTTATAAAATGTATATAAGCTGAAATAAATCAGTCTTATAGCTATTTACTATAAATGGTCTTGTATGGAAATAAAATAGATACTCTAATTGTTCGCATAACAAGCCTTTTTAGATAGTGAAGGATCCTTTGATCTTAGAGGACTTAAATACAAGGAATTTTCCAACTTAACTTAGACTGAAGAAGCTACTTTGATGAGTTGTGAAACTTTGAACTAGGAAGAACTTCCAGATAACCTCACATGGATGACTGAGAATCTTCACAGACATACTTTAATTAACCTTGGCCTTAACGACTACTATACTACTGCTACTACTACTGCTAATAATCATCATCATCATCATCATAATCATCATCGTTGACAATCTATTTTGACCAAAGCTATTTACAAAATGTTCTGTACAGCATTAAATAGAAGAGAACAAATGAAATGCTGAACAATGGTAAAACAATAGAGTCCAGGCAGATTATGTTTGTTATCACTAAAAAGCAGAATGTTTGAATCAGCTTCAGGAAATGAAAATGAGTTTTTAAGGCAGCTGCATGCTCATTTACAGCATTAACTCAGGATGGGTCTGCATCTGGCTCTATTTCAGCAGGATTTCATTTTTTCCTCGTTTATCTGCCTCACTGTCTTCACATCCTTTCCATTTGACATCAGAGCGACTCCATTAACCCAAACGGAGCGAGTGAATTACGGTGTGTATCGATTCAATCCGAGCCTGAAGAACGAGTGCAGGAAAAGGTGCCTAGGGTGCACTTCTCCTAACCGAGCGCCAATTTATCTTTGGTGCAGCAGCGGATCACAAATCCTGCAGCCGTTTGCTTAATACACATCCCACACGCACACATGCACATAAACACACACACATACGCACACAAAAGTGTGTGTCTGCAAAAAAATAAATAAATTCATAAAACATTAGGTTTAAAATATTTAAGCATTTCTGTCACACAGTCATTTTAAGGTCATTTAGATGAGCCTAAAATTAAAATGTTAACACAGTCAGATGCTAAAAATTACACACATTACTTACCAAAAAAAAAAAAAAAAATTAAATTGTATTTAAATATTTAATTATTCTAGAATGCCATACTGCTTACAATATTAGCACTACACTGTGTGTGTCTGTGTGTGTGTCTGTGTCTGTGTGTGTGTGTTACAAAAGAAAAAAACTGAGAACTATCGACTGAGAAGGTGTGATGGGTACTACAATGATTATGTTCTTACAACAGCACAATGCCAAGGCTTTATTCCCCTTATACCACATAAATTTTTTTTAAATTAAAGAACATACTACCATACTTCCTTATACAGGTTAAAATTCCTGTTCTCATTTTCATTATAGTGGCTACAAAGAGTAATTTCATTACCAGCCTCTCTTGAATGTAAAAAATAAAAGCTTCTCATGTTCCAGGGAAACCATAACGTGTAATACCCTCCATCCTAATAATGTTGCAAAACATACATTTACAGTTTTGCCCTGACTATTACAAAGCGCTGACACTCGAGAGTCACATCTATTTACACGTCTATTTACAGAAACCCTAACCATATCAATGTTTACACATGGTTTTAAGCAGCTTATGTATCACATTCCTGTGAATGAGCTGTTCAGATAGAAACAATAATATAGCAGGTTTATATTAATTTACAGAAAAAAAAACAGCAATATTTTTGTCACAGCTGCTGTTATTGAAAAATTAAACAATACCTTCTGACCAATCAGTATTCAGAATTCAAAAGGACCGAGGTATAATTTCACAAAAGATAAAGGAAGATAAAAATGTGTCACTTTTGCAAAATTTTTATGTTTGAAAAGTAAAACCATGAGAAAACTATATAAATATATTTCATTATCAGATTTCAAGTTTGATTTCAGTTTAACTATCTATTATGTTTCCTACAACATTATTTTTATGCTAATTTCTTAATTTATGCAATCTGTGTTTCTTATCCATGCAGCATTATTCATTTGTGAATCAACATCAGCAACATGAAAAGTATGGGCTGATCACTTTCTAGCAACTTATAAGCCACTTTTAGGGGGGAAAATGGTTAAATCTAGCTTCCCCAATAGGTTTTCTCTTCCATCCTTCTGGGGAACTATTAAAGGTTCTTTCTAAAAGTGTGGTACATACAGTATAAGGGGCATTTAAGTCAAACCAGGACTTCTCAGAAATTAAGGCATAAAACTGCTTGACATTTAAAGAAGACTTCAAGCACAGTATGGTGATGAGCCTAAGTAAAACATTTGAATGGTGCAAACATTTAAAGAAGGTAGGACCGTGAGCCATTACAGAAGTTCCTGGGAGATCAGCTTTTCAGTCATAAAGCAGGAAGTCTGAACATGGCTCCAGCAGACAGAAAAAAGCTTTCTACCTTTATGGTATCCATGTCCTGGTTTGACTTGAATACCCTCGTATCGTCCTTAGATAAAATGTCAGGTACTGGCACGTGCTCAGCCTCAGTCGCTCCATGAAGATGTGGGGAAACTTCTTCCAAAAATGGATTTATAAACCTGCATAGCACACATCTAAAATCAATCTTAAACTTGTTGTATGTGGTTGAGATTTGTTGCCTTTAAGGAACTCAAATGACTGTGAACGTGCTGAACCATGCATCCTGTGGTGCAGCAAAAATTCTGCATTCCTCTGAGATCAATATTATTTATCTACCTATCTAACAACATCAAAAATGATGCTTACATTCTTGCAGCATGCCGTAAGACCCCTAAAGAGAGACAACAGCTGTGTCCTAAACATTGATGTTGGATAAATTTAATTCTAACAAATAACATTTGGCTAAAGACCTTATAAGAACTGTTACATACACAGTCTGTCTGAGCATAAACCAGGAATGTTCTCCTCTGTGTGGTTCTTTGGTCTGTTAAGAACAGAGAGATTATGCTCAGCTTAGAGAGCTTTTGAGGGAGGTGGCCTCATTCTGCTTTCTGAGTGAAATCTAGTTAGAAAGTGTCAGAGATTGATGGAGTCGATGATGAAGGTACTGGCTTTCCATTATAAACACTTAAAATACAACAGAACAAACAGAAACTGGAACTAAGGCTGTGAAATGCAGTGTGTTCTGAAGATCTGGAGAACATAAATGTTGAATATGACATAAAACATTTTATATTGTCTATATATGTAATTATATAATTATTTACTTACAGTCTGTGACCAGGTAATATTTGATTTCTACACACATTTATTAAAGTAACTTTATATTTCTTACTTATTAATGAGTTTTATAAGGATGTTTTTGGTCCATGATTTTACTGTAATTCAGACTTCACAAATGAAATATGTGTAAAAGAACATTGTAAACATTTTATTTATCCGTTGTCTTTACCCTCTCTAATTGTTCTCCAGTCCAACTTTCCAGAATCCATAAATCCAGTGGTTTGGGCCTGCACTAAAACCAACAGTGCACTGATTGTCAAAGGTTACAGAAACAGATGCAAATGCAAACATTTTCAATTTGATAATAGGATAACTAAACCAACAAAGCCAAAAGAAAATTTAAAAAATGAACAAAAAAAAAAAACAACAACACAGAACTCGGAGAATTCCCACAAAGAAATATTCTCCATTTGGAACACTCTTTTACAGTACGTCACCAATACAGATATTACTTCCTTAGTGTGCTACCCTGTGTTATGGGTTTGACAATCGAAGAGAATAACAGGAACCAGATTCCACCATCACGAACAGTCTGAGCTGTAACACAACGTTCAGCAAGCAGCTTTAAACGTATGCACTCTTGTAACATTTACGCTCTAAAGCACTATAGTGGATTCAGTGGTGCCTAGGTGAGTATCACAGGTCCACGGGCCGAAGCTCACTGTAGGTCCTCTGGGTTGCGGTGAGGCGAGCAGCACGGAACAGGAGACATGTGGCAGCACAAAAGAGCATCCTCCTGCAGCTTTCTTCTTGGCATAGATGTAGCAGAGTTCGCAGAGTGTGTGAGCACAGAAACAGGTCCGAGTAAGAAGGTTTCCTTAATGTTTGAACATTGGCTGTAAGCCTGCTGTCACAGCACGAGCTCACACCTGTCAGCGAGGACAGTGCATGCCGTCTAGACAGTCCATCTGCATTTTCGTGATGATCTCTGGCCCTGTGAGCTATGAAAAACGAGAAACCCTGTATTGAGAGAAACCATTGGGTTATGCGGGTTGTTGTTCTTTGCCCTCGCCAACCACTTTACAGGAACATAAAGTGCTGCCCTTTTAGATGATAACGCATCTCCTCTATTGCCCACTTAATGGCAAGGGCTTCCCTCTCCATCATCGCATAATTTTTTTCAGCAGATTTTTTTCAAAGTTATCTACTTATTTACAGGGGGCGTACATGTGGAGCAAGCACTCAAAGGAGGGTTCTGGAGGATGTTCGAACTGATGAGATGGTCCTTAAGTTGTTTGAATGCCATTTTCTTTCTGCATACAGCAAACTTTCTCAAGAAGATCTGATGGGGTGCTGCCATAGAGGAAAAACCAGGTACAAGCAACAGTAATTATTAGAAGACCAAGACACGTACCTCTACTTTCTTCTTCTGCAGTTTTAACAGACCATGTCTGATCCGATACCTGAGGTACTGTGCCTCGGTCAGCTACAGCTGACACTTACAGGGATTCACCCACTTTCTGCAACTCGCTGAGCACTTGCTTCAGATGGTGTAGATGATCCTCCCAGCTAAGTAATTAAATGACAACATCATCCAGGGCTGCAGCAGCATATGGATGATAGTTTTGCGATGTCCATGAGACACTGTGTTAGGGCCTTTGCAGCCCAAAAAGAATGAGGAGATGTAGAAACCCAAGCTTTCACCCAACTAATAAATTTAACAAACCAAAAAGTGTACATTAACTTAAAAAAAAACAATATGTCAAGTTCTAATCAAATAAACTACTCAAAAAAGGTCAAAAGAATCAAAGTTAAATTCAAACTAACTTAGAAGAACTTAACTGAATCCAAAAAAACCCAACAGGAAGACCCTAAACCAAATGGGCCATGAAAACAACTACCCTTCAACTCCAGACAAGACAATGGGGAAACATTTAAAGGGATGGACCAGACCATTTTTAGATACATGGGGAACCACAAAATAACAACAAACTAAACAACCAAACTAACAAACATTGGGTAGTTCAATAACTAATTAAACAATTAAATTGAACATATATTGAAAAAAAAAACAATTAGAAAAAGAAAGAATCAAAACCATACGTATTATGTATACATACACACAAACAGAAAATGGCAGACCGCCAATTCCCTCCCACAGTTAGTCTACTTGTTGGTATGGCCGGTGGAACCATAGTTGCAGTTGCCTTAATAGTTGCCTTAATATCTGACGGACCGCAAGGAGAGCTCCACAAGCACAGCATAGCAGCCATTCACCCCTCAACAGTAACTTAAACGCACAGAAAAATAATATTAACTCAACATGTAAAGTACAACATAAACTAGGATGTGTGCACTCCACTCTGAAATGATGCACTTAAAATAAACATGTAAATGAAATTAATGGTGTGTCCTTTTAATACCAAGTAATTAACTAAACAAAATACTAAATAATAAATCAGAAGTAAATGGATCTGTGCACATGTTTATGTAGATTTGTGTGAATGCTTACACATTACCCCTCAATGTGTGGCCAATGGCGGGCCATCACACACTCCCCCTCTTTGGGAATGTCACCAACACACCGGGAAAGATAGTCCGCAGTCAAATTTTCTTTACCAGGAACATGTTGGATTGCAAAGCGGAAAGGCTTCATTGCCAGATACCAACGGGTCATTAGGCTGTTGGTCTCCATCATCCTTTGAAGCCACTGCAAGGCCTTGTGATCAGTCTCTAGGGTGAATTCTCTTCCCAAGAGTCTAAAGCCCACTTCACAGCCAAACATTATTTTTCCACAATGGAATAAGAACCTCCCTGGGAAAAAGCTTGCGGCTAAGAAAGACAATGGGTTGCCGAGCACCAGGAGAACCTTGTTGTAATACTGCTCCCAGGCCCCGGTCAGAAGCATCTGTCTGGAGGGTGAACGGTTCATTAAAATCAGGGTTATGTAACAGTAAATTCTCACTCAAGGCAGTTTGAATGTCTTGAAAGGCCACATCTGCTTCCTTTGACCACCGAATTTGGTTTGGGGATCTGGAACCTACCATATCGGTGAGAAGTGCAGCCCTGCCAGAGAAATGGGGGATAAACTTGCTGGAGAACCCAGCCATACCCAAAAATGAGCGCAGTTCCTTTTGAGTCTGAGGCAAAGGACACACTTCAATTGCCTGGACTTTGATCACCTGTGGTTTAATTACTCCACCACCAATGATAAATCCTAGGTACTCCGTCTCAGTCTTCGCAATTGCACACTTTCGTGAATTAACAGCTTTCTGCAGACATCGAAATACTTCCTGAAGATGTTGCAGGTATTCCTCCCATGAGTCACTGTAAATTACAATATCATCTAGATAAGCAGCCACAAAAGTTAGCCCTTGCAGTACATGGTCCATGAGTCTTTGGAACGTGGCAGGTGCCCTGTGTAGCCCAAAGGGAAGAACCCGAAAATGAAATAACCTGCAAGGGGTCTTGAATTTGTTCAGCTCGCGGGACCGACAGTTCAATGGGATTTGGCAATACCCTTTTGAAAGGTCAAGTGTTGTCAAAAACCTGGAGTGACCCAAGCGATCAGTGAGGTCATCTATCTGAGCAATTGGATAGGCATCAAACTTTGTTACAGAGTTGAGGTAATGGAAGTCAATGCAAAACCTGATTGTGTGATCCTTTTTAGGGACAAGGACCACAGATGGCTCTATGATGCAATGGTAGGTGATTTAGGATAAGGTCTCCCAGAACACACTGAGGCAAGTATTGATCATCCCCTTCCTCTTCTTCATCCACCTTCCTAATCATCAAGCTCTTTGTGATCCCTTCTGGTCGAGGGGCCCACCTTAAGGAGGTTGATGTGAAGTGTTCATGTAGGGCAACCCTGGCCCAACAGTGCAATTTCGTAGGTTGTAGGCCCAAGTTTAATTTTAACTTCAAAGGGGCCTTGCCACAGTTTTCTTTCACTACTTAGCAACCTTTTGACCAGGTTCAAAACTTCATGGGCAGATTTATCATACCAGGCTTTCTGGTGTGTTTGCGCTTGTGCCAGGTGAGATTGTGCCAGCGTTGTCATTTTGTCCAAGCGTTCTCGCATCTCACGTCCATCCAACAGTTCAAATGGCGAAAACACAGTAGATGATTGTGGCACTTCTCTGTATGCAAACAAAAGATAAGGGAGCCATTGGTCCCAATCTTTCCCTGTGTCACAGATGAGTTTACGAAGCATTTGTTTGAGGGTCTGATTAAATCTCAGAATGCCCAACAATCTGTACACCTGCTTCAAAAGGGGTGTCAAAGTTAGTTCCTTGATCAGTCAGAATCTCACAAGGAAATCCAACACTAGAGAACAGTTGCACTAGACAAGTAGCCACATACTTTGCCTTGATGGATTTCAATGGAAACACTTCTGGATATCGTGTAGCATAGTCAGTTATAACAAGCATAAATCTATTACCTGAATGACTTCATTCTACAGGGCCAACAACATCCATCCCCAGCCTTTCAAAAGGAGTACCTATAATTAGAAGAGGTTGGACAGGGACACGACAAGGGCCTTGCACAGAGACTTTCTGACATTCTGGGCAGCTTCTACAATATTGGGTTACCTCCTCCTTCATGCCAGGCCAATGAAAATACCTTCATACCCTGGCAATGGTTTTACCTTTCCCTAGGTGGCCAGCCCAGGGAATCGAATGACCCAAGATGAGAATGACCTCGCGGACAGACTGTGGTACCACCAACTTTGTCATCAACCCAAAATGACGATAGAGTATTCCTTGCTTCAGAAAATAGCTCTTCTTTGCATTACCAGCATCAACCTCATCCTCTTCACCTTCTATCTTTGCCCGGTCCAGGAGAGGGGCGAGGCAGGCATCTTGCCGTTGTAACTGAGCGATGTTATTGGACACCTAAAACTTTGGGAAAAAATCAGGAAAAGATTCATCTGATGTTCTAGAAGCATTATATTTAATCTTCTCCCACCTTTTCTGTCAACGAGACTTCCTCAGCTTTGCAGAGTCAGGGGTTTCTATATCCGTTTCCAAAACAGGCAGGGTACTCAATAACTGTTTATTTTCCTCTGGTTTGTTTGCTTTAGCTTGGGTGACTACCAAATTACATGTGGGCCTTGCCCGCAACAAGTCCCAAAGAACTGGCAGGTCTTGACCCAAAACCACAGGAAATGGTAGAGTATCTGCTACACCCACATCTATAAAGTAAGTTTGTCCCTTTATCTTAATGTACACATCGGCGACAGGAAGCAGCTTCTCATCACCATCGACATAGCGTATGGATTTCTTATCACTGAATCGGAGTAAAGTAGAGGGAACATATTTCTGATGAACCAGTGTCTGATCGCTACCAGTATCAAGAAGGGCCTTTAACTTCCTTCCGTTTACCTCTACTGTACAGACGTCACTGGTGGATTCCTGCAACTGCTGGGCACATAACACAGGTGAGTAGTTTTAATAGTGCTTTTAGGGCACATTGGCTTAGACTGCCCCTCTTGGTCACATAAATAACAATTGGCACTTTCTTTGGGCCCTTAAGAGAACTCAGAGATTCAAAACCTCCTGCTAGAGGCTTACCAACACTGGATAAGTTCTTGGTAGTCTGCCTGGGAAGATTTAATTTGACAGCATCTCTGGTGGCTTTCCGACACCATAACTGACCCTTCTTCCGTGCAGCCACGAACACATCCGCCAGTGCTGCAGCTTGTGAAGCAGTTTGAGGATCATGTTCCCGGATCCAAACCTGTAGTTAGGAGAAAGCATTCTTAGACACTGTTCAAGGATTATTATTTCACCAAATTCATCAACAGATTTATTTTTAGGTTGAATCCATTTCTCATAGAGTTCTTTTAATCGCACATACAGTTCTTTGGGGCTCTCAAGGGGTTTCACCAAAATCTTTGGCTGTATGTTTCTCGGTTAATGTCATATTGCCTTAATATTGCAGTTTTGACTTCATCATATTCAAGATAATTATCCACATCCATGTGAACATAAGCCGATCTGGCCTTACCAGTCAAGAGAGGGATAAGACAAAATGCCCAATCTTCCTTTGGCCAACGGCAGGCTACTCAATTCTCTCAAAGGTGATTAAAAATGTTCAATGTCATCAGTTTCAGACAACTTCACATGTTTAGGGTCTTTAAATTGACAGTGACCTGTTAATCAGACTTCAGAGGGGTCCTTCTGATAAGTAGTGGACTGAGACAGTGGGCGGCTAATGGCAGCCTCCTCCTCATTATGATCTGAACGTTCTGAGGCATCTTCGGTAGTCAACAATGGATCAGGTGTTGGAGTTGTGCGAGCCTGTACTTCCAGCTGCAACAGACTAAACTGGTGCTGTAATGCTTTGAAACGACGCTCCTGCTGGGCATACTCTTGAATCCTCTGGGTTTCCATGGCATCCATTTTTGCAATATGAGCTCGGATCAACCCAGTCAAGTCAGCAAGTGTTGGCTCCATACCTTCATCCTCCACCTCACCAACCATTCTAGCTTCCTCTGCTCCATCCTCAGCCAGGTCTTGGAGAACTTCCCCCAGTTGCTCTTCTGGAGTTTTTGTTACTGCCTTCCTTCCTGCCCGACTAATGGCTCATGGGGTAGGATGAACAAGGAGGAAAAATGGGTTAAAGCATCTACGCCCTCTGCTGGATATCCCACTTCTGACACCACTTGTGAGGAGCTTTGCAGCCCAAAAAGAATGAGGAGATGAAAAAACCCAAGCTTTCACCCAACTAATAATGTTAATAAACCAAAAAGTGTACATTAACTACTCAAAAAAGGTCAATGTTAAATTCAAACTAACTTAGAAGAACTAAAAAAAACAAACAAACAAACAAAAAAAAAACCAGGAAGACTCTAAACCAAATGAGCAATGAAAACAACTACCTTTCAACTCCAGACAAGACAAAGGGGAAACATTTAAAGGGATGGACCAGCCCATGGCATGGCATGGGGAACCTCCACAAGCACAGCGCAGCAACCATTCACCCCTCAACGGTAACTTAAACTAAAAAAAATAATAATATTAACTCAACATGTAAAGTACAACATTTAAAATAAACTTAAAATACACTTAAAATGAACATGTACATGAAATTAATGGTGTGTGTCTGTTTAATATAATCAAATACCAAGTAATTAACTGAGCAAAATACTAAATAATAAATGAGAAGTGAATGGATCTGTGCACATGTTTATGTAGATCTGTGTGAAAGCTTACACATTACCCCTCAATGTGTGGCCAATGGCGGGCCATCACACACTGGAAAGTAATTGGGGCAAACCAAAGTCCGTTGTAAAGAAAGTTTTTTCTTTGGTTTCCAGCATAAAGGCTACCTGACAATAACGCTTAATTAGAACGAGTATTAAGATAAACAGGGTCTTTCCCCAGTCAGTCCACAAAATCGTGTAAGGGGGGAAATGGGTACACGTTGAAGCTGGAAAGTTATTACTTAGGCAAAGCATACAATCAGGTTTGGGCACTGTCATGATGAGTCTTGACCATAAATTCTTTTATGATGCCATGCTGGAGCATGCTTGTGACTGCCACATTCATGGCCTGACAGTGGGTTTTCAGGGTTCTGTATGGGCGCTGATGAATGATTGCACTGGGCAGCAGTTTGGTGAAGGACACATCTTGAATTGTTTCATCAGCTCACTCAGCTCTTTGGTTCTGTGTAGGCTAAAGAATTATAGGGATCTTTAGCCTTACCTTCAACTTCTGCAGCAATGTCCTCATCAGCTGTCTGCATTCCGGTTGTGTAGATGCCGTACTTTGCCACTTTGATCTCCTCGCAGCATCCTTTTTGCACAATCATTTGTGTTTGCTTGGAGTAAGCTGGGCCAATCATGACCTAAAGGCAAAGGCACAGGTAGTTCAGGTTATATTTACCCCTGTGATCAATGACCACAATGTGAACTGCCTTAACCTCTCGTCGATCGCCATGTACACTGGTGACTGGCAGTGGATTGCATGGCGGAATGTTGGGCGAAACAACGGAGGGGTAGAACAACCCAGCACGTTGGTCCGTTTTTAATTTCCAGCTTGGACTGGCTCATTATGGGGTGATTCTGGCTTTTGTGTTCGTGGGGCCGGTTCTTTGCGAAAGTTCAGGTAGAACTTTCTACCATGGGGGAAGCTTCTGTTCTTTTATGGGGAAGAGAAAGCCTGGCCAATTGAAAGGGTAGTGAGTGCGCACTCCAGTGCACTCACAATCTCTCACATGCCCGCTGGCTGTCTCGTGCCTACTGTCTTACGCTCCTTTTTGGGGAGGGAGCAAAGCACACATTCCATTGCTACTCTCTCTAAATTGAAGTGAGATGCTCTTGTCTGAACCACCTGATTGCAATTTTGCTTGAGTGGTCCAGCTGAGATGTAAGTGCAATGCATGGATTCAAAGTATACTTGTGGAATTTTAATTCAGCTTGAGTACTAAAAAGGCTGCAGAGTGTGAGAATTTTAGCAGGGAGAGCGAAATAGGTAAGTTGGGCCAGTCTCTCCGAGGGACGATTCCAGAGGGAGGGCATGGGGTGGCACTCGCCCCCCTGAAATATGATTGCTCCAACCTTGGTGCCGTCCCAAGAGCACTGTCACTCACACATTGGCTCAGAACGTGGTCAATCACTTGCTGTTTAAAACACCATCTCTCACTGCTTGATTTGCAAAGGAGAATAACAGTTCACTTTTTCAAAACAGAGGAGAGAGACAGACACCACAACTCAACCACAACACGTCACACTGTTTATGGTGCATATACAGTCAAATTGAAATTTTTTAATACGCGATAGCATGTTTGTCTGATTATTTTCATATGACTGATCAAGAATGACTGACAGACTGCTGGATGATTTAGCAGCAGTGCTCACCACCACATAAAGAGTAAATAGATAAATGTTAATAATTTATCAGTTGTTTTTATGAAAAATACTAAATGATTTTCAGGCTTTTGTGGCAATGCCCAAATACTACCTGAATTAGGACACTGAGCATTACTCAAGATTTTTTAAATCATCTTTAATGTTTTCTAATTCAATATATATTGCTCATTGAATATGATTTGCCATATGATTAACCCCCCACGTACAAAATCCTAGAATCACCCCTGGCTTCACTTGAGAGAAGCGCAATAAGAATGCTGCTCCACTCCTCAAAGGAGCCTTCCTGATTCGCAGCATTTTTGAACATGCAAAGGACTGCCTCTATGTCGTCATGTGGCATGAGTTTGGTTAACAGGTGCTGCACATCTCTACATTGATTCATGTAGAGATGTGCAGAACCTGTTTACCAAACTAAGGCCACATGATGACATTGAGGCATTCCTCTGCCTTCGGGAGTGGCACCTTTGTGGCTTTTTGGTGCTGCAGGTGTAAGATTTTGCTCGTTGTCGCTTGCAGACCCTGTTGTTGAATGCTGATTTCCAAGAGATGTCGTAGATATTCTTTGGGAGAACTTTGTGGGCTGGGTTCCGGTCTGCTTGCCTGCATTCACCACCAGTGTAACAGGTTTGTCAAACCGAGGTAACAGGGTAACCAGATTACAGAATTTTGGAAAGTCTTTATTAACATAATGTTCGGTAAGCAGCTTTAAATGTAAAAACTTGCAAAATGCTTGCAGACCAAGTTACTCACAATCCATGGTTCCACTGTATAAGAAACATATCAGAAAAAAACAATCACCCTCCTCCTAAAAATTACTTCATTTGTGTGGTGGTAGTGGCGTTCTTATAAGGGCCGTATAAAAGCATGTGTACATTTTTAGGTGTTGGTGAAATTGGAGTTAAAGAACCCTGATATACAGAGATGAGTTGTTTTTTTTTTTACATCCATTACAGCAAGGTGCAGTGACTGATGGGTACTCTTGCTTCTTGATTTTTGGTGAAGTGATGAAACATTGTTCAGTTGATCAATTTGAGCAGATTTGGTGCCTGTTGTTTGAAATCTTACATACCATTGTTGAATGGCTTCACAGGGAACTATTAGTTGATCAGAACCTGCTCCAAGAGTTAAGAAGAAACACTTATTAAGAGGCAACACATTATTAGTATACACTCACTTAAAGGATTATTAGGAACACCATACGAATACGGTGTTTGACCCCAGTTGATGGAGATTTGTGGGATGCACATCCAGTGCACGAAGCTCCCGTTCCACCACATCCCAAAGATGCTCTATTGGGTTGAGATCTGGCGATTGTGGGGGCCATTTTAGTACAGTGAACTCATTGTCATGTTCAAGAAACCAATTTGAAATGATTCGAGTTTTGTGACATGGTGCATTATACTGCTGGAAGTAGCCATCAAAAAATGGTTGTCATAAAGGGATGGACATGGTCAGAAACAATGCTCAGGTAGGCTGTGGCATTTAAACAATGCCCAGTTGGCACTAAGGAGCCTAAAGTGTGCCAAGAAAAGATCCCCACACCATTACACCACCACCAGCCTGCACAGTGGTAACAAGGCATGATGGATCCATGTTCTCATTCTGTTTACGCCAAATTCTGACTCTACCATTTGAATGTCTCAACAGAAATCGAGACTCATTAGACCAGGCAACATTTTTCGAGTCTTCAACTGTCCAATTTTGGTGAGCTTGTGCAAATTATAGCCTCTTTTTCCTATTTGGAGATGAGTGGTACCCGGTGGGGTTTTCTGCTGTTGTATCTCATCCGCCTCAAGGTTGTGCGGGGAGCAGATGTTTCTTCTGACCACTACCTCGTGGCAACATCAGTGAGACTTCGGCTCAAGAAGCACAACACCTCTAGTAATATGTAGACAAAATACAATGTCGGACTACTTAAATGTAGAGACACAGGAGGCCTTCAGAATTAGCTTGAACAATAGGTTTCAGCCTTTGCAAGAATTGATGGATGATGCTGAGACAGACATTGAGACACAATGGGAGTCCAGCAAGAAACTCTGGCTAGACACCTGTGAGGAGGTACTTGGAAAAAAGAAAAAACAACACAAAGAGTGGACATCTGCTGACACCAACCAGAAACTAGAACTGAGGAAAGAAAGCTACCTTGAACATGAGCCGAACTAGGTCCGAAATGGTAAAAGCACAGGAAGAGTACACAGTGGTGGACAGAGAGGTGAAGAACAGCATCAAGAAAGACAAACATGACTATGTTGATGATCTGGCCAGGCATGCAGAGGATGCTGCAAGACAGGGAAACTTGAAAGAACTGTATCTTATAACCAAGAGGCTTGCGGGAAGGTTTCAGCAGTCAGACAAGCCTGTCAAGGATAAAAACGGCAACCTACTGACAACAACTGAGGAGCAGCTTAAGCGATGGACAGAACATTTCAGTGAACTTTTAAACCACTCTGCCCCGGAAGAACCACCAGACATTCCACCAGCAGAGATATAGCTTCCCATCAACTGTGACAAGCCATCGAAAGGGGAGATAAGAAAGGCCGTCAAAGCACTGAGGAATGGAAAAGCGGCTGGTCTGGATGAGATTCCAGCAGAGGCCATCAAAGCTGACATGGAAAGTACTGTCAACATTCTTCACAGCCTCTTCAGTAAGATCTGGGAGAAAGAAGAGGTGCCAGCCATATGAAAAGAAGGAAATATCATCAAACTATCTAAGAAGGGTCACCTCAGTGTCTGCAGCAACTACCGGGGGATTATGCTCCTTTCAGTACCCGGCAAGTTTTTAAACAGGGTCAAGCTGCGAGACCAGCAGGCAGGCTTCCACAAGAACAGGTCATGCGCTGATCAAATTGCCAGTCTACGCATCATTGTTGAACATTCACTGGAGTGGAACTCCCCACTCTACATCAACTTCATAGATTATGAGAAGGCATTTGACAGTGTATAGAGAGACCTTGTGGAAACTTCTGAGATATTATGGAGTTCCTCAGAAAATTATTGTAATGATACAATGCATGTACAATAACATGAGCTGCCGAATTATCCATGCTGGGCAGATGTCAGACAGTTTTCAGGTGAAGACAGGAGTACGTCAAGGTTGCCTACTCTCACCATTTCTCTTCCTGCTGGCCATTGACTGGATTATGACGTCCACAATGACAGGAAGGAAAATGGGATACAGTGGACACCCTGGACTCAACTGGATGACCTTGACTTTGCTGATGACCTGGCGCTCCTGTCACACAATCATAGCCAAATGCAGGACAAGACCACCCATCTTGAGACCATATCCGTGCAAACAGGACTCAAGATCAGGAGGAAAAAAACTGAACTGATGAAGATAAACTCCACTGCCAACACCCCTATCACTGTTGGGGGAAATCCTATCAAGGAGGTAGAGACCTTTGTATACCTTGGAAGTGTGATTGACCATCGGGGAGACACCGACCAAGATGTCACTGCTGGAATTGGAAAGGCAAGAGGAGCCTTTGTCATGCTGAAGAACATCTGGACTTCTAAGGAGATCACCATGAAGATCAAGCTCCGCATTTTCAACTCAAATGTAAAGTCGGTTCTGCTTTATGCCTGTGAGACTTGGCGGACTACAAAAACTATGCTGCGGAAGATCCAGACCTTGTTGAACACCTGTCTGAGGCGCATATTCAAGATACGCTGGCCTGATAAAGTCAGAAATGAAGACCTGTGGCAAAGGGCGGGACAGGAAGTGGGGCTGGATAGGGCACACACTCAGGAAGGAATCTTCCAGCACCAACCGCCAGGCCCTGACTTGGAACCCGCAGGGGAAGAGAAAACGTGGCAGACCCAGAAACAGCTGGAGGCGAGACACTGAAGCAGAACTGAGACAGCACGGGATCACCTGGAGTGAAGCAGCAAAAGAATCCCAAAACTGAGTTCGCTGGCGGAGAGTCGTCGATGGCCTATGCTTATCTGTGGGCTAAGGGCTTAAGAAGAAGAAGGAGAATACCTCGGTTGTAACGAGTGGTTATTTCAGTCAAAGTTGCTCTTCTATCAGCTTGAATCAGTCGGCCCATTCTCCTCTGACCTCTAGCATCAACAAGGCATTTTCGCCCACAGGACTGCCGCATACTGGATGTTTTTCCCTTTTCACACCATTCTTTGTAAACCCTAGAAATGGTTGTGCATGAAAATCCCAGTAACTGAGCAGATTGTGAAATACTCAGACCGGCCCGTCTGGCACCAACAACCATGCCACGCTCAAAATTGCTTAAATCACCTTTCTTTCCCATTCTAACATTCAGTTTGGAGTTCAGGAGATTGTCTTGACCAGGACCACACCCCTAAATGCACTGAAGCAACTGGCATGTGATTGGTTGATTAAATAATTGCACTAATGAGAAATTGAACAGGTGTTCCTAATAATCCTTTAGGTGAGTGTATATAATATTAGTGATTTGAATGTTTGATGGGAAAGTAAGTCTGAAGTGGCCTTATTATGAGTGCATAGTAAAGCCCCAGAAGTGGGTGTCTAGCTGAAACTACCAGTATAACTTGAGACATTCAGAAGCACAAGTTTATTCATGTTAAAAGTTAATAAAGAGGAATACAGAGAGAAGTGGGAATCAAAACCAAGCATGGCAACTGAACCATTTAATTCTTTGTCTCAGAATTTTATCTTTACACATGCATTGCAAGGGACAGTGAGGAGTTGTGTGTAATAATATCAACTTGCCTGTTCTTACAATATAGGAAGATACATGCTGGACCTGAACAATAGCAATTATACATAATTAGCATAAAAGTGAAATTCAATTATATTTTCAAATCAGATGTTCAAGAGACTAAGTTAAAGTCAATACAATAGTGGACTTAAACCACAACCTTGTGGGATGCCACATTGTACTTACAGTATGTTTTTACATTCTTTAGAATATTCATTAATGCAAACAAACAAGAGATGTTCCATCAAATAAAATCTAAAGCTAGACAAGTGCTTTAAGTATGTTACAATTTCACAGAAAATAGTGGCAGATTTAGCAACATGAATAGAAAAAGATTTATGATCCAAGGCAAGCTGTAGGTCAGTGACTTGGGGTGCCAAAGGAATCAGAATCCAGTTGGATCTCACTCATGACTGAGATGGAGAAATACATTTTTTAAATGCTGTATTAAATAAAACCAGCTCAGCCTTTTGGAACAGACTCCATTCTGTGGATGAATCCAGATGGATAAATACAACAGCTTTATTGCCTTCGAGCCTTTGTTCTGCAGAAGACGGAATCCTAAATGTGTACCAGAAACTACTGGGTGCTAAATGAGAAGAAACAAGCATGCAGTGTGTGTGCCATTTTTGATAAACAGTGTTTTAAACGGCCATTAAGAGCACAGACTGCCTCCTTCCTACATTGTCACTTTGATGCTGTTTGGTAATTATCCTTCTGTTCCAGCCCGTTAAGAGAAGAGCAGAACCCTCGTTTACTTAACGAGTCAGAGCTGAACACTTCTCACGCTTGTTTATAGTGAAATGTGAAAGAAAGCTGGTGGAAAAGTGGGGACATTGTTGGGCAGAAATGGGAATGTGACACAGTGCTAAATTTGGAGATGTTTGCAGATGAAGGAAAACAGCACATTTTGCTAATATATACTACATATATAGGCAGTCACAAGAAAAAAGAAGGCAACAATTTGGAGAGATTAAAAGAAATTAGAGAAACAATGTATTGTGCTGGAACATTTCTTCTATTTAGTGCAAAAAATGGTGAATAAACGAAAATCCACCCAAGTGACTAGCTTTGAGGATTGCTCAGAGGAGGTGTTTAGAAAAGATCCTTAAGGGGGTGCGACAGAATGATTAATCTATTAAACTATTAACACCTGACTTTATTATAAGTAAGTGAGGCGAGATGGCGATGTAGGGGTTAGCACTTTGCCCTCGCACCTCCACGGTTGAAGGTTCAATTTATGCTTCAGCTCTGTGTGTGGAGTTTGCATGTTCTCCCTGTGCTGTTCAGGGTGGAGCTTCCCTTGTGGCCCAAGTCTTCCATGATTCTGTAGAGGATAAAGGGTATAGAGAATGAGAGAGAGTCAGACTAATCAAAGTGTAGAAGGAAGTATGATGATTAAAGAAATATTATGTAAATAAATTATTTAAATCTAAGAAAATATTCTGAATGATGATAAAGAAAAAAGAAGGAAAGAAAGAATGCACTTTCACATCCAGTCACGCGTCTAGTCACAGTCTTAAGTGGTCACATGACCTCTTACAAACTGCACAGTATTTAAATATGGAATAAGTGAACAAATACTTTACCATCATGCTTAGGATTATTCTGCATTTTTATTCTGCACTGTCGACCTGAACAGGACAGTAACGGGTTAAATTTAAACTTCACATGATCTCCACACGTCTTCCCTCACTGAAACTCAATCTCTGCTCTTTCTCTCTGCAACACACAAAACGCTCTTAGTGATGATTATTTTTACTCCTTTCAGGCGAGACTCCTTGTTCTAACAGGTGCCTGATTGTGTGTAAACATACAGCGAATACTGAAAATCACTGTTAGAATGTGGAAAATCACAGTAATTAGGCAAGAACACAAAGAAACCTGAAGGCGTCACCCAGTTCTGTGTCATTTCAGGGATTAAGGTTTTTATTTTCTTTAAAAATGTGCAAGAAAATGTGAAGTGAATAAAAATGACCTTGCTTTGGGTCCCAGGCAGGTTTAAAGGGATTAAGAACGAAGAGTTCCAGTTAATACGCTGAACACACACACACACAAACACACACACATACACTCACGCACACACACACACACACACAACGACACACACACACACACACATAGACAGACAGACATATATACCACACAAGCACGCACATACATACACACAGACAGACATACAGTATACACCACACAAGAATGCACACACATACAAAAACACACTCACATGCTCACACATCACAAACACACACACACACACACACACACACACACACACACACACACACACACACAGGCACCCCATACACACATATGCTAATACATAATCATGCTTACACATGCACACACATGCTAGCACACACGTATATTGATGTATGTATGTAATTGGATAATGACTACTCTACACTCACACAACATACTCTAAAACATGAAACACAAACACTGTTTTTATATTTGGACATCTTTTTTCAGAGCTGACATGAAAAAGTGTGTGTGTGTGTGTGTGTGTGTGTGTGTGTGTGTGTGTGTGTGTGTGTGTGTGTGTATAATATTTAAACCAGATTAATTTTCTTTTGTGCAAAAAATACACATTGTTTAAAGAAAAAAAAAGAAAAAGAAAGAAAGAAGGAAGGAATAACATGCCAGTCATTGACATTCAGCTGCTGTTCCTGATTAACACACACTGAAGCTCTGTCCCAAAACACTTCTTTCTTTATTCGCATCCCTTTCTCACTTTTTTCTTTTTTTTCTGTCAAGAACAGGCTTGTTGTCTCCTCTTTAACACACTGGGACACTCGTCCCTAGTCCCTAACTAACACCGCTAAGGTTTGTCCTGAATCAGTAAGAAGTCATTTTTTCTTTTCCTTGCTTGTACATCTGTTCAGGACATTGCTCCATTCCAGCAGGTCTAGTCCTCTTACAAACAATTTCAACCATGCTCCTTTGTCCAAATCCCTTTGTCTTTCCTTACAAACTTCCCTTCCCGTCCTGTCCATTTCACTTGACCACAGTGTAATAAAAGCATTTTAACTAGTAGTGTTAACGTTTTCTGTAGTGCGCACACTTTTTTTTTCACTACTAATTTGGATTTTGCACTAAAAATAAAAACTAACACTTACATTAAAGTTTAATACATTCTAGTGATGTGTGTGTGTTATGAAACGAAAGCTGATGCTGCGGGTCAATAAGACACAACATCACAAAGTAGTGCACACTCCAGGCGAGTTAATATCTCCTGGGCCGAGGGTGTGTTTTTCTCCTGCAGTGATATTTCTGTGTTGAAAATCGCAGCGAGACGCCGCTCTAAATGGAAATGGATTTTGTAATTGCAGTCTTTTAGGGTGAAACTTTTCATCGACCACTTTTCAAATAACAAATTTCATGCCCTGAATGAGGCATGAAGTTCTAAAGTTTTACATCACAGACCTCAAAAATCTAACTTTCTTTATGCTGACGGTTCTGTTAAAATAAGCAACACCTTGGCTCAGGACAGCACACACACACTAATTAGCCTTAAAACTTAATCCTTAAACAAATAATTATTACGTTTTATTCATTCATTTATTCGTTGCTTTATATATTTAGTATATGCACAGGATATATATGTACATGTATGGCTATAAGCTTAACCAACTCAGCGTAACAAATACAAACAAACAAACGAAAAAATCAGTCTTACTTAAAATTATTTTCATTTTATTTGATAAAGGGTCCCCACTAAACGTGAAAAAGTCCTTGTCCAGAACAAGGATTTACATTTTCAAAAAGCAAAAAAAAATTGTGAAATTAGTACATGTTAATTAATTAATGGCTGTGTTTTAAACTCAATTTTTTAATCCTTTGTATCCTGAGTTTTTGTCGACACCATCAGACATTTCTAAAAAATAAATAAAGTTAGGAAATCTTGTGGGCGACCGAAACTCCAAGCACCTATACTAGAAGTTATCTGGAATTTTGTCAACACCGTCAGACATCAACACTGTGGTAAATTATAGTAGTTTTTACTAAATTCCTGTTAATGTTAATTTATTGTTTTTTTAAAGCCTGATTAATTTCTTTAAAAGAGCACACACATACACGCTCATTCATTAGAATGGAAATGGAAACACCAATTAGCCTAATGTGCATGTCTTTGGACTCTGGGGGAATCAGAGCACCCAGAAGAAACCCACCAAGCATGGGACGTACGTGGGTGGAGTTGTGGGTAACATCACAGCTCCAATCTCATGTACGTGGGTGGAGCTGTGGGTGGAGCTGTGATGTTACCCACAGCTCCACCCACGTACATGAGATTTACCCGTGCGCCTGACAATGTAAATGTCCTGCAGTCTAATCTGGGGTTTCAGTAGCCCTGAGTTTGGCCGGAGATTGATCTGAGAAAGATCTCATAAAATCCCAATAAAATACATTTATATCTGTGACTGTAACATGACAAAATGTTTCAGTTGAATACCCCTTCTTATTAAAATAAATAAATAAATAAATAACACATTTTCCCTGTCAGAGGTATCAGGACTTCCCCCTTCACCATCATGAACAACACTGTGACAGCAATGGAGTCATTTCGGTTCCTGGGCTCCACTATCTAGCATGGCCCTGAAGTGGGACAATCACATTGACTCACATTGTTAAAAAGGGCCAGCAGAGATTATATTCCATTTTCCAGCTGAGAACGTTCATACTGCCACAGGAGCTGCTCATACAGTTCTACTCGGCCATCACTGAATCTGTCCTGGTCACTTCAAATACTGTCTGGTTTGGCAGCCTCAGGTACAAAATAAGACATTAGAAGACCACAAAGGATGGTTTGGATTTCTGAAATATTTATTGGTCCCCAACACTTTTGAATGGCTTTTTCCTGATAATCCTCTCCAGGCTGTGGTCATCCCTGCTGCTTGTGCACCTTTTTCTTCCCCACTTTTCCCTTCCACATACTGTAACTTTCTGTTAATGTGCTTTGATACAGCACTTTGGGAACATCCAACTTCTTTTGCAATTACATTTTGAGGCTTTCCCTCCTTATGGAGGATGTCAATGATGGTTTTCTGCACAACTTTCAGGTCAGCAGTCTTTCCCATAATTGTGCTTCCTACTGAATCAGACTGAGAGACCATTTAAAGGCTCAGGAACCCTTAGTAGGTGTTATGGCTTAATTAGCTGATTAGAGTGGGATACTTTGAGCCTAGAATATTGAACCAATTTTCTAAGAATGTGAATTTGGGGTTTTCATGAGCTGTAAGCCATAATCATCTCAATTATGACAAATCATGGCTTGGCACTATCTTGCTTTGCATGTAATGAGTCTATCTCATATATTAGTTTCACCTTTTAAGTTGCATTACTGAAATACATTAACTTTTGCACGATATTCTAATTTTTCGAGTTTCACCTGTAGATGTACAAGGTTTCTTAAAGGATTCTTTGCATTATAATGGTTATTTGTTTGTCTTCAGTTCCTTATAACTATTATAACTATTTCTTTCAATTAAAAAAATCTGTTTATTCTACAGATTTTTCTTTAAGAGTGCAGTTATTTATAGATTTATATAGAGATACATGTATAGATAATTGAAAAGCAGCTTCATGAACAATTCTTTCAAATATTTCATATTTAGAATGAAACACACCTGTCGTTAGTGTTCTGGCTTCGGGGTCTGCTTTTATCTTAAAGATTGGGTTCTCCCATAGCACATCTGATATGAATGATCTCAGTTCCCAGATTGTGTGGTAATACACATTTTCTCTGATTCATTTTATGACCACCTTATCCACAGCAGATAAGAACAAACAACTCTTTTTTTTTTTGCGGCTTTGCATAAAATTATGACTGAAATAAATCCCCAAAACCTTTTATTTGCATTCACAGACACAGTTCTGAGGACACTGAAGTGTATTACAGCAGTGCATTATGGGTGATACCACAGTGATGTATACAGGAAAAATGCTGTGCACACAGCAATACGAAAGCATAAAACTAAAATAGCAACAAATCAGTCATCGTAAATATAAAAGTCTACAAAACATTATGTTCCACTTTTTTCAAAGCAGAGTGATTTACTGCTTTGTGCCATTGCAAAGTGTTGTGCAAAATATACCTGCATGGCTGTGTAATATCTTTTTCTAATTTAAGATTTTATCACAACATTGTATTTTTTCAAAACATATTCCTCAGTTATGGCCACTGACAATGACAAGTGACTTTGTCTCACCTGCCATTCACAAGGCCTGGGTTTGATACCCAGCTGAAGCCCCAAACGCTAGAATCTGGGCATCTTTAATGTTTGCCCTAACCTGGACAAAAAAGGGGAGGCTGAAAAGGGCATCTTGCAAGTTTTGATCAGCTGTTGCAAACCCTTAAAGGGAAGCAGTTTAAAGATCATTTAAGATTATTATTGAGAGTACCTTTTTAGTGACATTACATCGTACAGTATATTTTCACCTTTCTTTCTTTCTTTCTTTTTTTCTTTCTTTCTTTCCCTCCTTCTTTCTTTCCCTGTAGGTTCTTTAATGTTATGTGTGCTATTAAGATTTGGCGACTTAGGTGTGTTTTCTTTCCAACACCCTTGTAGTTGTGGTGCCATCCCAGTGGGAATTCACCTACATTTTCCCCCTGCATGAATTAACGTAACCTTTTCACTCAATTTCCTTTCTGTATTTCTTTAGGCACTTTTCAGAATTTTTTTTAATAGTAAGTTTTTTAAAGATTTTTCTTTCTTCATAAATCTCTGTGTAAAAAAGCTTTTATCAGTGTTTACATGGTTTTACAGGGAGCAGTTTTCTTTGTTGCAAGGTCTCTGTGTCCTTTCTATTGGATTATCTCTTCAATCAGAATGAAGTTACTGCTTTTATTCTTGAACATAATAAAGAGTGGATAACCTTTACAAACACTCACATATCTTTTATTGTATTGTATTTCCTGTGTACGATGCTCTCCGAATGCACAAACACATCAATCTGAACTGATAAGTCGAAGGCTGAAGTGCACTTAAATTGGTTTTAGAGGCGTCTTCACATAGCTATAAATTTATGTTTTACACACACTATGTACTTTTTTTAAGCACTGAAGGACTATAGATGCATTGTAAAATGTTTACTGTCTTGCATGTGGATATGCAGTATAAAGCTTTTTTTTGTGCATCTTTTAATATTATTGCAAGATTTTTTCATTTTCTCGCTATCAAGCCAACAGGATGATAAGGTAAAAAACATGGGGAAGAAATAATTGAATGAAATAGGATTAGCTCTGGCTTTGTGTTATGAACTGACCTTGCTAAAGGGGAAGCCCAAGTGATGGTCAGATTTTTTTATTATCATTATCATTTTTACCTTTTATTCTTGTATTTAGTTTATTCCACCCTAAGCTAATACTAGGTTATTCTGACAGAAGAACTGTAGAAGAACTATGACAGCTATCCTTGAACCTGAGTGCTACATGGTAAAAGACATGCTGTTATTTGAACTTAATATTGTGTTAAAAAATAGCCTGCCGTTATTTCAGCTTAATTTCTCCTTACTTGTAGATAATGTGCTCTTATTTCAGGTCAATATCTTGTCACTCACTACTTCAATATGAAATTTCATTATTTCAGCTTGAGAGCAGGTTATTCTTTTACCTTAATATCTCATTAGCTTAAGATAGTATGCAAATATTTAAGCTTATTATCATTTTCTACCAAGATAGTGTGCCATAAGATAGATAAAGTTTAGTTTAATTTTATTTAAACTTAATATTAATTAGCAATTGGTTGGCAGTTTTATGTTGTCAGGGGTTTGAACATCACCTTCAGTCTGCTGTATGTGAGTGGAATTTGCATGATTTCCCTGTGCAGGCTTGTGTTACTACATTGTTTGACTACATGTTGTTCAGTGTGTGCCATCCCCGTGTACACCATCCTTGTGCCCTGCCTTGTGCCCTGGGATAGGCAATGGCACACTGGGACTGTATGCAGGATAAGCAGTATAGACAATAAATGAATGAATAAATTAAGTAATCAATTAATCAAACCATTGGAATTAATTTATTGTAAGAATATATAATATGAGTAATATTTATTACATAATATCTTCTGGCACATTATTATATTGTGGTACTTCTAGTATGGCATTAATATAATGTTACAGTATATGTCACTACACCCTGACATCCAGTCTGAGCACACAGATAGCAGCTTTTAAATTGCAGACTTACAAAAGAATATTGTGGATTTTATGAACTGCCAGAATGACAACTGAGCAAATTTTATATGACATGAAGGAGAAGAGAGAAATCTTTCGTTTAATCAACCGGAGTAAACTGAGACCCTTTGGACATATGGACAGCCATAATAACATCCACAGAAGATTGCATGAGAGCTATGTAGAGGGAAGGAAAGCTATACAGTAGGTAGACCAAGAAATCTGTTGTGAGTCAACATTCAGATATGAACTAGCCGGAGGCTGCAGGAAATATGCTGCAGGGTATAGAGGAAGATGCATATAGAGGGTTGCAGTTGTGTCGTCCAACCCTTATTAAAGTACGATATGAGAGAGAGAGAGAGAGAGAGAGAGAGAGAGAGAGAGAGAGAGAGAGATATCATGTTTCGTCAAGATAGCATGCAATTATTTCATCTAATTAACTAAATCATTAGTCCTAGTATGTTGTCACCTTGACATAATCAATGTTAATCTCATTACTTCAAGATAATATGACATAATACTACTCTAGTATGATAATATTTTCACTATTGCTATTTTATAAAAAAAAAAGAATTATATATATCCTTTTATCAATCATACAGTGGGTAAATAGTAAAATAGGCCCTCTTTAAAATTATTATATTTTGATGCTTTAAAGCCTGAAATGAAGACTGACACAGTTTACTCAGTGCAACTTTTAACATCCAATTGAAAGATAACAAAAAAAAAAAAGAAAAAAAAAACACTGGTATTGAAAGGATCACACCCCTTCTAAGAATGACTTGTAAACTCAATAAGGTGAAGCTAATGACCTTCTCAGTGGTATACATTTGACTTTCAACTGTGATCAGCTTTGGTCATTTTTGATTATCTCAGCATGAAACGCTGGAAAATTTGAATCCCTGGTAATGCAACTGAAGCATACAATCAAATGGCAAGGCACTATTAAAATATCTCTGGAATAAAACGAGGAGATGGGTAGAAAAAAAATCACAGGCTTTATCCCTGCGTACAAGCACAGTGAAGTCTTAAGAAGTTTATTAAGAAGTGGAAGGTATTTGGTACAACACCGACCCTTCCTAGATCAGGATGTCACTTTAAACTGGATGAAAGATCCAGGAGGTATCTGGACAGAGAGATGACCAAGAGGCCTATGTTAACTCTAAAGCAGTTGCAGGAATTTGTGACAAAGAGTGGTCAATGTGTGCATGTGACCACAATATCACAAATTCTCCACAAGCATAGCTTGTACAGTATGAGAGGGTTGCTAGACAAAAGCCTAAACGAAAAATGCACCTTGTAGGTTCTGAGACCACATGGGAAAGATTTCATGGTCAGATGAGACTAAAATTATTTAGTAAACACCAAATTATATGTATGGTGGAAATCCAACACAGCTCACTATCTAAATCTAAAATCTAAATAACACCATTCCTACAGTAAAGCATGTACTGTAAGTGGTAATACCCTGTTATGGGGTGTTTCTCTACAGCAGGGACCATAGCACAGGAAAGAAGCAAAATGGATGGGGAAAAATACTGTAACATTTTGCTGCAAAGTTGTCATTGAGAGGAAGGTTTACCTTTAAACATGACAATGACCCAAAGCACACAACAAAACTGAGAAAAATATGAG
>JAAGKR010007585.1:0-35864 GCA_011419295.1 Clarias macrocephalus | reverse complement strand
AAGAAGCCCCTGCTCCAAAATCAGCACCTTTAAACTTGACTACAGTTTACAGCTGACCACATGGAGAAAGAAAAAGCCTTCCGAGGGAATATTTTGACAAGCTGTGTGTTTGGAGGAGTAAAGCGGAGGGAGTCAATCCCAAGAACACTGTAGCAGCAGCTGTTAAGCATGGTGTTGGTGGTCACTTCATGCTCTAGGGCTGTTTCGCTCCCAGTAGAACTGGTGCATAACACAAAGTGGAAGGAAGCTTGAACAAGGAATAGAACCTCTGAATTCTTCAGCAGAACCTCAAATCATCAGCTAGATGGTATAATTGAGGGTTCTAACAGGACATTGGCCTCAAAAACACATCAAAGCTGGTCCTGAAATGGATAAGGCAGGCTAACATTAAGCTTATGGAGTCTCAAACCTATTGGAAATTTGTGGAGCATGGCGTACCACAAAGTCAAAAGTTGAACACTACTAATTGTGCCAAGAAGAGTGGTTGAATATACAACCAGAATTCTGCCAGGAACTTGTTGATGGTGATCAAAGCCTCCACAAAGGTGAAACTTGCTAAGGGACATTTCAACCAAATATTAAGTATGCTTTGTGTATAATGTTGACCTTGTGTTGATTTCAAAAACCCAAATTACGTTGAACATTGTGCTTTGACTTCTTGGGGTTTTGTAAGAACAGGATATATCGCTTCCTTTCATGCATTTTTAGATCACAGGAGGAGTACCTCAGGTCTGTGGTGTTGGTTCACTGGTGTTTACATGAAAGACACTGGTGTTTACAAGAAAGATCTTTTTTTCACTTTTCATTCATTAAACAACTTTTTTGTTTAAAGTGTCTTAGTCTTTTTTACTTGTTTCTTTTTCAGGCGTCATCATGTGTAGAAACCCAGATTTATCCACAAGCTAAAGATGCCTATGATCAAGCACTTTCTCCATCTTTTCTCTTATATTCAAAAATTGTTAATAAAAAAAAGTGATTGGAAACGACCTTTCAGGGTAATTTATCAAGTTCTTTCACTCTGTCTCTCTTTTTGTCTCATTTTTTATATTAGACCTCAATGACATCATTCATATCCTGTTTTGTTAGCACACATGCATCAGAAGTTCTTTCTGAAAGGAACCAAAGCTAGTAGGAGTCCCTCAGGGTGCATTGTTGGTCAATTAAAAGTTCCAAGAAAAAAAAAATGTATATAGGTTAAAATGTTTCACTCTGTCTCTACTTTAGTCTCCTTTTGTCTCTTTATTTGAACTCTGCATTATTTGTTTTATTACCTTATCTTTGTTAAATGATGTTTCCAAAAACTACAACGCCAAGATCCATCATTCTTTCCATGTTCTTTTGGAGAATGTTCCAGGAGATCACTCAATAAGAAGCCAAATGATGCAGTAGTACCTCAGGTCTGCTGTGTTGGTCCAGCAATGTTTACGAGAAAGATATCTCACCTAGATGTCTCTTTCTGTCTCATACTCTCCATTACAACCCAGATTTATTTGTTTTTATTGCCTTATCTCTTTTTAGCACTGTTTCCAAAATCTACAAGCCCATGATGGATCGCTGTCTTCTGATGTTCTCCTGCATGCTCTTGAGGTCATTACACGAGGAGCCCGATCCAAAACACCAAAGTCTCTCTAGCATATAATAAGAGAGCAAGACGTTTTTTGCCCACGGATTCCTACAGACGCTGTAACATTAACCTTCGCTTCTGTTCTTTCCCACAGCCGTGTGGTGAGAGCTCAGCTTTGGGGCAGGCCATGCGTGAAGCAGACATAAGCCTGGCCAGTAGGGTTGGCATCTTGGAGTTGTTGCAGTTTATGGAAACCGGTTGTGTGGCCTGGTTTCTGGACATGTCTGGAAGGAGCCTTTGGTCAGGCTCTGTAATCTATAGAAAACTTTATTATTACTTTCAGTCATAATCATGTCATGAGCATCGTTCAGGAGCTGGTGTAAGAATGTAGAGGATCCAGCATGTTTCGTGAACAACGCGGTAATCTTTTGTACCGCTCCCAATATGTATTTGGAGTTAAACCTGATGTGGGTGTTTAATTAAATCCGAACAGCATTTTTTAAGGTTTAAGCCAGCATGGTGTGAATTCTGTCTCGGAGAGTTTCTGCTCCATCACTCCGGATCATGCTTAGCCTCGAGATCTCGAATCATGACTAACCGCTATATGTTGAACAAATCGCAAGCGCTAATTCTAAGCCTCAAATTAAGCCTGAACCTTAGGGAAATTTCTCTCCAGGCTTTGTGTCACAACGATCCGTTCGGCAAATATTATAACTCGATTTGAAAACGTGTTTCGTCGGCTGTCTGAACCATTTCCGCCGGGCACGTCAAGATCTCGAACGCCGAGGCTGAAAACTCTGGTGTCGTTTTGTAACCCGCCCGAATTCCCCGGCGCAGCACGTGTCAGGGTGCATTTCAGCATTTCGAAGAAAGCTCCTGTATGGCTTTCTTCGAGAAAAGGATTGTCGAAAGCTCTCCGTGCACTCACATATAATCCAGGATTATGTCAGGGGGAAAAAAATAAACACAGGTTATTCTGTTTACAGAAAAAAAAAAAAAACGGTGGAAAAAAAAGAACGAACTGGAGAGTGATTCACTCAGTGAAAGAAACAATCCGAACAGACACAAAAAAATAAAAATAAAAATTGGAATATTGGTTTAATTATTTTCCTGTCAGGGCTCGCTAACCTCAGATTTATTCGCGTCGAAGCTGTCTTGCCTTGGGGCCCGGGGGTTGTTATTCTCTGCGCAGGACAGAGTTGAGACGTCTGGAACAGTTTAAGGGATTCGTTTAGATTGATATCGGTGTGGCCAATCAGTCGTGTATTTGTGCTGCGGCTACTGCGTCCGTGGGAGTGCGAGACAGGCCCGACATGCCTTCATCAGCCTGTGGAAGAGCGCAATGTTCTGACGATTCGGATTTCAAAGGCGGTCTCCGCAAAGAAAAACAGCTTAAACGTGTGTATATCGAAACATCACCATGTCGTGGTGATGTCACTCCTGTCAAAGGAGAGAAGATTCAGCATTTGATTCTTAGAACTTAAATAGAAATAAGCGAGAGATGCTTTTACTTTCTTCATATACAGTATAATAAGAAATCCAGTTTAGACATAGTGGAGTCTAGGTTGGATTCCTAGAAAGTCCAAGAAATCATTAAGACACTCGACCGAGATAATTAGCCGTCTATAAAATAAGAATGCTATTAGCATGAAAAGACATCTCTAGGTGAGATGAAGGACTAAAGAAGGACTAAAGCCCTGCCACATTTCTGTCTTGACACTACAGTAGTGTTAGCAGGTATTCCAGTGGAATTGTGGGTAATGTAGGAACCTATTAACCAGAGTCCAAATAGATCAACTCAGTATTCCGTTCCAAAATAAATCTGGGTGAAGTTTTCCTTTAATATAATAATTTGCCATGTGGAAGCCTGTTGGAACTATTTTGGTTTAACATGTAGTATATATTTAAAGAAATACATATTTGCCCCTATTCGTCATCCCACAATAAAAATACCAACAGAACACAAGACGTTATTAGTAACGCAATACTCTTCTTGATTCATGCCCCGGTTTCAGACCGTCCAAAGACTATACGTTATGTTTATATTGCCGAGTCGGACAGTACGTCAACTTTACGAGTTTGGAGCGATCAGGAAAGTGCGACTGCGGAGCGTTTTTCGCCGTCCCCGTGCAGGCTCGTGCGCTTGTGGTTTTGTTATGTTGTGGAAAGTTTTCAGAGTGATGTGACTTGTTCCTTTCCATCCCAAATCTCTCGACTCCAAAGCTTCTAAGCACAAGCGAACATTTTGTACTCGTTAATCACGGCGTTAGCATCCAGATGCGGCGTATCGAGTGTCCGTTGATCTGGTGGTTGAGGAGGAGGATTTGTCACCATTAAATGGCAATCAGTGTCTTTACGTGTCACGGTAATCTTTCTGCACGGAGCGTTGGTTAGTTCTGGTCCTCTCTGGACGACAGCCATGAAAGCTTGCATTTAAGAAATGCCAGCTGAGTTTATGTTCGGGTGGAAAAACATGACAGCCTCGGGAAGTTTTTTTTTTTTTTTTTTTTTTTTTTTGGAGAACACAAACATGTGACACGTTTTTAAGCTGCATCATGGCCCAGGATGAAAATTATGCACGAGTATGATGAGTGATAAATGGTTAAATCAAGGCGGAGCTGGTCGAACCTAACGTCTGGTGAATTTTCTTTCCGTCTAGCTGGATTGAGGAGAAGTTTCCGGCTGAGCAAGAAAGACCGCAAGAGTCGAGAACTGCAAGCAAAATGGAAGAAGTGTCAAGATGATGGTGAAAACCAGATTTCCAGCTACCGCGAGGTGGTGCCTTATGTCAGAGGGCCCGGAGAACCGTACCGCCTCGTCTTACTGGTCGGTACGTACAGTACAAGGTGTAACTTTCCAGCTTGCAACTGCCAGCTTGAACACTGTCAGTCTCCAGTTTTAGATCCATGCATGCAGATGAATTTAAATTATACATAATTAAATGAACAATATAAAATTCTATTTGTAAATTAAAGCGAATCACACCTATCAAGTTCAAACAGTTCTTTCTTGAAGACTTTATATGATTATTCTGACTGTTACAAAGTGCTGACCCTGGAGACTCCATCCATCCATCCATCCATCCATCCATCCATCCATCCATTCTATCCATCCATCCATTCTATCCATCATTGCTAAGTGTAGGTTGGATACAATGATCTATGACCTTCACTCCAGTGGTCGTTGCTGTCCAAGACATTGCTTTGCTCAGAAACCCACGCTCAAGCAATCTAAAGCAAGACACACACCCACACACACACACTTGCAAACACAATCATCCCATCATAAATGGCAATGAAATCCATGAAACTCATCGAGCATCAGGAGAACATGCAAACTCCACACAGACAGACTGAAGACTAGATTTGACCCCCCCAACCGTGGAGACTTCAAACCGCCAAAACTTCACCACATCAACAGTTCAATAGTTATTCAACAGTCCCTTTAGTGCTGGTTGTAGGTTATTGTGACGCATATAACCATACAAGACCCAGCGAATGAGGTGTTACTATGGAAACAGTAAGGCATTCAAATGAATTCGAATTGCAGATGGAACACGGTTCATTCGCCAGCACTGTGGTGTAACATCGGCGCAGTATTCTTAGCGTAAGAACAGCTTCTCCTGACTTTAGTGAATTGAATCGTATTTACAGGATTTTACATCTTTATTTTTATTTTTTATTACTCATTAGACCATCTTGACGTTCTTGTCGTTTTTTTTGTTTTTTGTTTTTTTTTCATAATGCTACACAATAGCCTCACTACCACCGTCACTCATTAGTGTTTGCTCTGCCGTTCCATCCCAAGCTTCAAAGTTCTCCTGGCAGATCTCCACGGAATCTTGGTAGCCTTTCAACGAAACCCTCCTTCTTATCTCCCTTCTTACGATTTCCTTCCCTTGAAGCTGACTACCCTTAAGAGAGCCGCGTCCGGATACTTTTACAATCTGGAACGTTGCGACGAGAAGCGGATCTGCAGCACGTATCTGTTTTCACTGCTATGCCTGGACTTTACCTCGGCTCTGCAGAACGTTCCTCCTAATGGCACTTCAAACGGAACCAGTCGCCCGGGACGTCGTGCCTGTCTCCTGAACATGCCCGGATCCCTCCTGTCCACCTTTCGTTATCCCGTCGCAACACTTCATCAGGTACAAGGTTGTAACGTACAGTAACCTCGACCACCTTTTTCAGACCTGATGTAATGGAAGGTCTGCTGTTCTCCTTTGCTCGTCAGGTTTCGCGCGTCCAAATGGCATTTTGATTTGGAGTGAAAACAAACCGTTTCAGAAAGTTTTGTAACTATAACCCTGTAAGTGCGGCGCTCTTGCGTAACTACGAGTGCGCTAAAAAACGAGCGCGTCCAAGCTTTCTCACTCCGTCTCAGTCCGTTGAAATAAAAATGTGTCTCTGTGGCAAATTTATTAAATTCATTCTCCGATACATCAGTGGTGTGAACAGCCCCTGGCAGCGGCACCGGAGCAGATGTAAGCTTTGTTGTTGCAAAAACAACAGAAAGCGCACAGGGGCGTGATAATATCTCTTCCAGTACTCGAAGGTCTTCAAGGGAGCCTCGGCTCTGGCCAAAATATTCGTAGACCGCACGGTTTGATTTCAAAGCAGCTTAATCATCTCAGCAAGGTCAAAGCCGGGCTGTCTGCTGTCGAAATTTAAAGGAAACTGACCGCAAGTCTCGAACATCCAAGATACAAAGCGCTTTTCCTGGATCGTCTCGGATTGGTCAGTTGATTCATGGTTTTGCAGACGATGGCCAGAGAAAAGAGCAAACCATTTATTCTCTTTAGACATTTGTGACTTTTGTAATAATGTTAAAGTTATTTATTCTTTCTGGGTGAAAAACTGATTTGAGTTCAAAGTTTTCAGATCGCAAAACATCCACAAGTTTAACAAGGTCTAGACTCGTGTTAATTTTAGATTTTGATATTTAGAACAGTGGCCAACCCTACAACATTTATTACCTTGAAAAAACTACATGCTGTTTTTTTTGTTTGTTTGTTTGTTTGTTTGTTTAAATAAATGAATAAATAAATAATCCTGACATTTAACTAATAATTTTAATAACAAATACTTTTCCTTAGAATATCCCCAAAGATCTAAAATATTAAACTGTATATACTGTACTATAGATATTTGATTTTCTAATTTCATGTTAACATACAGTGCAAAAGTCTTGACCCCTCTTCAGTTCTTCATATTAAATGAAATTAAATGAAATCATGTAGTAAAAAAGGAAGGAACAAGAACACATGCTTTACTGCAAAGTGGTTTTTAAAGATACTCTTTAAAAGTTGGTTGTTTATGCAACATCCTTAGCAGTGACCTCATTTCCCCTCTTTTCTGTTCCAACCACTCAGCATTCAGCATCACCAGTGTAAGATAGGATAAGACAAGATAAGACAAGATAAGATAAGGTAAGATAAGATAAGATAAGACAAGATAAGATAAGGTAAGATAAGATAAGGTAAGGTAAGATAAGATAAGATAAGATAAGATAAGATAAGATAAGATAAGATAAGATAAGAGAAGTCTTTATCAATCCCGAAGGAAATTGTTTCTCCAGTGGCTGCATATTCAAAAGATACAAATACAATAGGATAAGAGGAAATTTTTAAAATAAAATAAAAATAAAATACAATGTACTATAATTTCAAAAAAGAGATATAAATAGAATAAAAATATATAGCAAACTACTGACTGTACAGAAAGGTTCAGAATTGTCTTATACTAAAAAAGATACACTAATCACCAGCCTGATCATTTGGCATCGCCTGCACCTGTTCCTCACTGGTTCATGTCCTTAAGTTAGATGTTTTTTAATGCTTAAACAATTTATACAGTAGGTCACTGCTTAGGTACAGGAACTAAACTGAACAAAAAGGTCCTCGGAAGCGTGGAGAACCAGTCCTCAAGACTACACTAAAAACACAAGAGCGTCTGACTCTTTAAATGCGAAATATGAAGAAATGAGGGGGATCAAGACTGTTGTATTGTACTTTATAATTATCAAAAGTTTATTAAGCATGAAACATTTGACCATCAAGCATTATGCCTGAACATTAACACATTTAAAAATATATATATATATATATTTTACACTTTAATATTATTATTAATAATAATGATAATATTAATAATTATTTATTTATTGAATAGCTCAGGGCAAAGTAATCTTGCTTCCTTCTCCATCCTGTTGGACTCATAACGGAGCTCATCCCAGGAGACTCAGGGCACGAGACGGGGGACACCCTGGACGGCGTGCCAATCCATCATACGATTCATGCACTACAGCCAATTTGGGAACACCAGTCCACCTAATCTGCATGTCTTTGGACTGTCGGAGGAAACCCAAAGGAAACCCATCAAGCTCGGAGAGAACATGCACACAGACTCCGAGGTGGGACTCGAACCCGGACCCTGGAGGTGCAAGGCGCCAGTGCCTACCACTACGGCACTGGCAATGTTTTTTTTTTTCTTTTTTTTTTTCAGAACATAAGTCCTGTGGAATGTGGATCTCGATTGGCCGAGGCTGTGTGTGTGTGTGTGTGTGTGTGTGTGTGTGTGTGTGTGTGTGTGTGTGTGTGTGTGTGTGTGTGTGTGTGTGTGTGTGTGTTCATGATATGATTGTGCTGGATGATATAAGTGGGTTTATCTGTAGATTTAGGGGTGGAATTTTATTTCGCTTATTTATTTCTGTTCCAAATATCACACCAAATCCACTTGAATAACGTCTGCAGGAGGATAACGAAATTGTGGTAAACTCGTTTTCGAGAGAAATCCCAGAACGTTATAATACTAAGAAGTTCCTTCTTCAAGCCTTTTTTTGCTTCCCCTTGCGACTGACTATTTTTCAGGAAACAAACGCTATCTCCAGCCCACCAAAGCTGCCTTCATCATCCCTCATCTATCCCAAATGAGCAGGTTGTTTTCCAAAATTGCTAGTTTCACTTTTCACCTATGTCATTCCCTCAGGCTTACGTTGGCCTCTGACACGGGGCATTAACTTCTAATTTGCCCCCACGCTATGATATCCTTTTACGCAGGTATGCGATATAACCGCAGAGATGGCACTGAATAAAATTATACCGTCTTCCTAAATGTGTTTGCACAAGAGACCACAGACAGAGTTCTTGGAAAATGTCTTCCACTTCTGGAGTTCTGGATGTCCTCTGGTGTAAGTGGCACCGAGGGGGCAGATAGGACGCCCACACCAGGCCCGAGCAGGAACGTGGAACTTTTCCTTTTTACTTCTCGCCGTCCTGTTAAAGCCATTTGCCGCGAACAAACTCAACTATTTCACGCATGATTGCGATGGCAGATATTCGTGGAATTCCACTTAGCATCAACGCACTGCTGCCGGTGATGTACGCTTCCCCGAGAGGTCGTTACCGCTCTGCGCATGCCCCGGACCCGCGCCTGTCCCGAACAGGTATCAGACGGATCTTTCATCCCCGCCACGCTAGTCTGGCTTTTCCTCCCGAGAGCAGCTCAGACTCGGTCTTCTGGATGTGTGTGAGTGAGCAGAGCCACCAGCTGAAATCAATACAGTGTTATCCCGTTTGGTCTGCACTCACACCCCAGTAATGGAAACTTCAGATGCCTGCGTGCTCGAAGAGTCAGAAAAACGAGTGGTGCACCCTTCTCTCTTTTTTCTTCTCTCTCTCTCTTTTTTTTTTTTTTTTTTTTACAATTTCGCCCATTAAAAAGCAGTCTGGAGTCATTTCTCTCAATCTGTACAACAGGCATGAATGTTTATCTGAAGCTGTGGGTTTAAATGCGCTCGTGTTTATGACAGCCCTTTCAGCACTGATAATTACACACTAACGAGAGGTTTCGACTGTCTATGTGTGTGTGTGTGTGTGTGTGTGTGTGTGTGTGTGTGTGTGTGTGTGTGTGTGTGTGTCCGTGTCCAACAGGGCCCAGCGGTGTCGGTTTAACCGAGCTGAAAAGAAAGCTTCTGCTCTCAGATCCGAAGCACTTTGGAGTCGCTGTACCGCGTGAGTTCACCTCTTTTACAGGCTATACTGTGGTGTGTGTGTGTATGTGTGTGTGTGTGTGTGTGTGTGCACATGTTGTTTCATGGCACATCTTAATGTCTTCTTTTTATTTTTACTTTATTAACAATTTTACACAGGTCTCAGAGCTCCTCTGAAGTATCTCTGTTTTTTGCCCTCCAGCTGAAATACCTTCATTCATTCATTCATTCATGTTCTATAAAGTTTATCCTCTTCAGGGGCGGCGGGGGGTGGGGGGGGGGGGGTGAAGCCTATTCCAGGAGACTTTGGGCACAAGGCAGGGAACACCCTGGACAGGGTGCAAAACCATAACAGGGCACTCACACACACACACACACACACACACACACACACACACACACACACACACACACACACACACCATGGGCATTTTGGGAACATCAACCAGCCTAATCTGCATATCTTTGGACTGTTCCAGGAGAACCGAACTGCACACACAAGAACCAGAAGAGGGAATCGAGCCCTCGATCCATTTATAGTTACATGGAACATCAGTGAAATGAAGTACGTTATGTTACAGCAGCTCCAAACTCCCACTAGGTGTGAACAAGAGAACATGCACACAGACCTGAGGCAGGAATCAAAACCCTCAACCCTGGACCTGCAAGGCCGCAGTGCAAACCACTACACCAACATGCTACCACTGAAAAATCAAACATCAGAACTGAGCTACAAGCTGGGGGGGGGGGGGGGGGTTCGGCTCTTCTTACATGAGGTCACATTAGTGGAAAAAAATCCACCTGGCTTGTTCAAACCTCAGCCAATACAAAAACAAGGCCATTTTTTTGTCCCTCATTATTTTTGGTTTGTTAAAAATGTAAACTGTAAAAATGTCTGAAAAGTGAATTTTGTATAATAGGTAGTCTTTCATACCTATACACCTCTAATGTGTAAGGTGTCTTTACAAAGTCTGATCAGTGCAATATGCATTTACTTTTTTTTACATTTATTTATTTATTTATTTATTTATTTATTAGAGCTTACTTGTGGACTCTATTGTGTTACGTGGATTAGCCAGAACCTACATCACTGTGCAAAACTCAACTTATTATCTTTAGCAAAAAATGTTGTTATAGATGTACTTAAAAATCAACCAATCAATCAATAAATAACATGACAGAAAAATATTCGCATGCCTAAAAAGAAGGCAACATATTACATAACAGAGCAATTTTCAGATGGAAATAAACAAATATACTGTAGGCTCCTTGGTTTTGCATTCAAATAGGACAGAACGAGTGTGACAACGTTACCAGAAGAACTTTGGCACCTTCTCCAGCACACTCAGTAAAACCTTCCAGCTGTTTTATTTAGATGACTTGGGAACATACAAATAGAATGGCATAAGAACAGATGCCTCTGGAAACATTTCTACATAAACGAAACTTCTAGATAGGTCACTAGAGAGTACAAAAATAAAAGCGTCAATATTCAGTTTGAAAAATTGAAAATAATCAGTAGTGTTAGATTCAGCTAGTAGGTTTTACTGAGAGTGCTGGAGAATATGCCCTGCTAACTCTTCTGTAATGGTGTTTATTTATTAACTTGTGTTTGGAAATCAAGACCGTCAATACACACATAAGACATACATCCGGACTCTTCTCTGCGCTGGTACCAAGGTTGAGGAATGAACTTCCAAACTTGGCCCCCTGAATCAAATAGCTGTCTTCCAACCCCCTCTTCTTCCCTGTTTTTGTCATCCAGTCTCATCGTACCATCTCCCCCGTACCTCGATGGTATTTAAACCCTGATCTATTTGCAAAAGCATGAGGATATGTTTGGATGAAGCTTAAAAAGCACTTCTGTGAGTCGCTCTGGATAACAGCGCCTGCCAAACGCAGTAAATGTCCTCATCACTCATGGAGCAGAATGCAGAGTCGCTAGGCACGACTCTAATGTTGAGGGGGTGAAAAAAATACAAGGCCTTCGTTTGCTGTCCTTGAGCACAGAGAGCGGTTCTGTTCTCCGTGTCACACGGCACATGAGAAGCAAGATGAGAATCAGACCTCCAAAGTCTAGAAAAGAAGTTTGCAGCAGGGGCCCAGGCACTACACGGACTCCCTCCGTCCACAAATCAAGTGTTTCTTTAAACCTCACTCTCTTGTAAATGTTACAAATGGAGTGTATATAAATCTGAGGGTTGTCTTTTTTTTCTCGTCCTTCATAAGTCAATCGACACTGAGGAATCGTAAGTCTGGATGGTTTGGGCAGGCTCAGAGAGAGAGAGAGAGAGAGAGAGAGAATGGAGGTCTCTCACAGCCAGGCTGTCAGTGTGGAGTGATGCAGGGAGAGCGAGACCCGAGTTTTTCTTCTCCCTGCCCTGGACCGAAGCCATTCCCCTGCCTCCGGTTGGTGCTTGGCTCTCACATCTTTTCCCTCTTAAACGCTGCGAACGACCGCTCGCCATCCTTCTGATCACGCTCCAGAAGCGCTCTCGCAGGGCGAGGGTCTGACAAACACACTGATTTGATTTACACGCCCTGAACGCCGAGTGCTCGGATCAGTTCATTACATCGGCACTATGATTTAAAGTCAGTACAAGCTGGACTCAAAGATGAACTGCCATGGTGCTGTTGTTGGTGTTTATTTGAAGAGCAGAACGGTCACAGGTAATATTTTTGACTCACACAATCTCAAGAACCTTGAACCGCTGAATACGGCAGCACAGATCTTACTAAGGACATCGGGCGAAAAACATCCTGGATTGGTATTAGACCAGGATTGAGCTCACTCACTTAACGCCTATACCACTTTATCATGGATACAGCGGCGCGGTGGGCCTAGACTGGAGAGTTAGGGGTGCACCCTGGATCCATCGCAGGGCACTGTGGAGTTTGCATGTTCTCCCTGTCTTTGGTGGGCAAAGTCCTCTCAGACATTTTACTTCCTCCTCTGTCCAGGGACTATTGTTCTCCATTTCCATACCGCGGTGAAGCCAGACTCTCTTCCTGAAAACAAGGTTGTAATTTAGCAGCATGTAAAATTCAAGGACTCGGGTTTTACATGCTTAGTGGTAAGAGCTCGAAAAGCAGAAAAACCTCCTAAAGCATAGTAACCCGATTCTCCCTCCTATCTGGTGGATTTATCACCCGTACCGTGTCATCATGTGGACTTGATCTCCCGTGCCAGGTTTGGTGTCCTCAGTGGTTAAGGTGTTGGACTACTGATCGTAAGGTCCCGGATTTAATACCTACCCCGCCATTGTTGGGCCCCGGAGCAAGGCCCTTAACCCTCAACTTCTCAGGTGTAAAATGAGACAAAATGTAAATCGCTGCCCCCGTGTGGCGCAGTGGTGAAGTGCTCACCCGATCATCCGGAGATCGCCGGTTCGATTCGCGGGTGATGTTGTAGCCTCTTTAGAGAGAGCTGATTGGCTGAGCTCTCTCAACAGGGTTGGATGGGAGGCACATAGTGCGTTCACGTTAATCGCGGCTCTACCTGCAATCATGGGCGTCTGTAAGCTCACGTAAGCGGGAGGAGCGGATAGCGTTGTCCTCCGAGTCTATTAGCGAGAAGTTTGAAAAGATGCGGTTTACTGGCGTCACGTGGTTCGGAGGAAACATGTGATAGTCTTCAGCCCTCCGTGACGGACTGGTGGTAGTAGCCATAATGTGGGAGCCCCCTAGTGACGGGGAGAAATTGGACACGACTAAATTAGCGAGAAGATAAATTGCTCTTGATAAAGGTGTGTCTGCCAAATGGAAATGATCGGTAGAGGAACCAGACACATCTTTAGGAATCCGATCTGAATCTAATTTCAGCCATCTTTGCCTGTGTTTCGGATCGGATTTACAAAAATCTGATTCAATGTGGTTTAATTTTACTGTTCAGACTACGTGAAAGAATCAAGTTTGTGAATATATGAATATATGGTGTTACAGAAAATCAGTTAACTTCCAACCAATCAGAATGGAGAATTCATCTGGAATAAAACATTTTGTCATTCACCAATTGTAAAAATAGGTGTAAGAAATGTGTTTTAAAGTGCAATTAGTTGAAATTAGCTGAGTGTCAAAGTGTTCAAATTATACAATTAATATCATATTGTGATATCAGCATTTATTAAAATAAAATTAAAATTTGCAGCATCACCTTATAGCAGATTTGTAAGGTTTCAGTCTAATCACTGACTAAATGACTGTTATGGGTTTTCCAGCTGAGAAGTGTATCAACATTCACGCACCCACACACACACACACACACACGCACACACGCACACACACACACACACTTTGCATGGTGGTAAAAGGTTTATAGTTTGTTTTGGCTCATGTGTAATTCATGTGGACAGTTGGAGTGTGTGTGCCTATGCTCGTGTGCGTGTGTGTGTGTGTGTGTGTGTGTGTGTGTACATGCTCCTTCAGTCATGTTAAACGTGTTAAGCAAATATGAGTGTGCTGTCTCGGTGAAGTTAGCGTAAAGCATCCTGACTGCATAACTCCACTCCTGTGTCTTACACACACACACACACACACACACACACACACACACACACATTTTCTCAGCAAACACAGCTGTACCCGTAAACCTCAGCCAGCGGGTGCCAACTGTTTTATAATACACTGTATTTCCATCTCTTGCTTGCAGTTGTAAACCGAAATGGCCGAAATGTCTCTATGTAATTATCTACAAGCGGTGTTCAAGTCAAAGCGGGACTTTTGATTGTGCAGAATAACAGAAAAAAACTCTCCTTATTTCTGTATATATACAGAAATAAAGAAATGGCCTCGCACCTCCAGGGTCAAGGGTTCGATTCCTGGCTCAGGTCTGTGCTTGGTGGGTTTCATCCGGATACTCCGGTTTCCTCCCACAGTCTAAAGACATGCAAAATAGATCAATTGGCTTTCCAAATTGCCCAGTGTGTGTGTGTGTGTGTGTGTGTGTGTGTGTGTGTGTGTGTGTGTGTGTGTGTGTGTGTGTGTGTGTGTGTGTCCAGAATGTACCCTGCCTTGTGCCCAAAGTCTCCTGGGATAGGCTCCAGATCCCTCGCGACCCTCTATACAGGATAACCAGCATAGATGATAAATGAATACATTTATAAAATGATATGATTATAATAGAAATTTCATGTTTCTGACATATTTTCATTCCAGCAGCTGCTGTAAGATTATTTAAAAACTGCAACATCTGTTACTTTTATTCAGGGAAATGGAAATCTGTGAAAACACCCTGCATATACAGTATGTACGTATACACATGAGATATTTTGTAAATACAGATGATGAGGGCAAATCCATAAGTATTTCTTTAACGACTTTTGGAGAAATATTTCTTTAAAGATCCGGTATTGTTTTCTGATCTCAACAAACACGACCCGTGAGTGCAAAAAACAGGGGAGGGACGGTGTGGACCACCATTTTGTCTCTAAACATGCTTTTGAAAAAGATATCCTGGACCGCAAGTGAGTCTCAACACGAAAGGTGTTCAAGTCAAAGTGGGACTTTTGATTGCACAGTATAACAGAACACGGTTATGAGAGTAAAAACTCGTCTTATTTCTCGATATAATCCCCTGCTACACTAATGCACTTATCCCAGTGTCTCACCACCGTAGTGCCTGGACACCATCAAGGTAGAAAGTTTTCTTAGAGCCGTGATGGGCCAATATAGCAGGAGACGAAGAAATATTTCCCCATCAAATGTGAGGACCTTTAGATCTTTTCCCCATCAAATGTGAGGACCTTTAGATCTTTTCCCCATCAAATGTGAGGACCTTTAGATCTTTTCCTCATAATCCCGCCTTCTGCGTTCTAAATGGTTGCAAGACTTCAGTCTCAACTATGATTGGTTTACTTTTTATTGTTTTTTTGATGGAAACTACAAAGCACTTTTCTAAGTCGCTCTGGATAAGATGCCTCGGCAAAAAGAGCTTTCAGGGGGTCTACGAACAAGAATCGGAAATGGTTACAAAGCGATTTCAAAGTCTTTATAAATTCACCAGTCTACCGATGGGCAAATGGAGACACTTTGGGACTGTGGCTACTCTACCAAAAAAGTGGACGCCCAATCAAAGTGATCCGAAGAGCACAATGAAGACTCATCAATGAGGTTAAGAAACAACCCCAGAGTGACAGCCAAAGATTTGAAGGCATTATTGTAACTGGTTAACATCTGAGTGCATAAGTCTACCGTACGTAAAACATTAAACCAGTAAGGTGCCCATGGCAGGACATCACAAAGGAAGTCGCTGCTTACTAAAAAATAACATTGCTGCACTCCTTGAAACTCCACGGCGGTATTGGCAAAATGTTTTATGGATTGATGAAAGTAAGATTGAACTGTTTGGAAAGAACACCCAGCAGTAAAAAGGGCACTGCATATCATCATGGAAAAACATCATCCCAACCGTAAAGTATGGTGGAGCAAACATCATTATTTGGGTGTGCTTTGATACATCATTATTTACTTCTTTATTTATTTGATTTTATTTATTTGTATAGCGCTTTTAACAGTTGACATTGTCGCAAAGCAGCTTTACACAATCGAAAGAATTATATAAGCTTGTATGAGAAGTGAACATGTATGAATCAAAATGATGAGAATGATGTCCCTGATGAGCGAACCGAGGACGATGGCGACAGTGGCAAGGAGAAACTCCCTGAGATGGTAATAGGAAGAAACCTCGAGAGGAACCAGACTCAGCAGGGAACCCGTCCTCATCTGGGTAAATGAGTTCGCTATTGGGGGCTCAGGTAGACTGTACGACATTAAGTCCTGGCCAGCTCGCAGTCATAGAGGGGATGATGATGAATTCCCAAGCGTATAAAAAAATTCTTCAAGGTTGACGTGAGAATCTTCCTACTGTATGTCAGCAGAAGTTCACCAAAACATCGAAGCAGCAGGTCCACAACAGAATGACTTCAGAAGTCACTTTGGAGTGGCCAAAACACTTCTGAAGCCCAGACCTCAACCCCACAGAGACGCTATGGAATGACTTGAACGGGTTAAAATTCCTCCTGAACGACGTGCAGGTCTGATCCACAGCTACAGGAAGCTCCTGGTTGAGGTTGTTGCTGCCAAGGGATATTAATTCCATGGGTTCACTTATTTTTTTCCGCTACCATTGTTGAATGCGTGGGTTCAATAAAGACATGAAAGATCGGATTTTTGAAATTATTTTCTCGTTATTATTTTGTGTTATTATTTTAGCCCTACTTGGATGAAGACCAGATTACATTTTATGACAAATTAATACGGAAAACCAGGAAATTCCAAAAGGTTTTCTTGCTACTGTGTTTACCTGTTGAACGGATTATTAAAGGTTTACACTAAACCGCTCATTCCCACTCATAATTCATCCCGATTTCATCGGTCCGGATGTGGTGAGACTGTTCCGACTGAGGTGTTTACATGATGCAGTTTTACTCCAATTAGGCTGTTGTTCTGGTTATTAGAGGAATATTTGGTTCCATATACCCACCTCTGCTGAGTACATCACACTTTTTTATATTAAATTTTTTTTTTTTTAATAGAAATACCCATGTACTTGTGAACAAAGCTTCAGTAAGACACAAACGACAGCCCCAGTCCTGGTCCTGCAGCAGATCTGCATTACCTAACACAAACCTATTAATTTTGTTCCTTTTTTCCATCAATCAAAAACCCTTGTGCAATATTCTGACCATAGCTCTCTGCTTCAAACGTTTAAGCTTCTCCTGGAATTCACATCACACACACTTTATCCTTTTTAGGCTTGCGAGTCGTGACGTTCACGACCAGAAACTGACAGGAAATATCCACTTGCCCGAATTTCACTCGAACGCAGATGGAAATGTCTAAGGCATGCGTCCACGAGCGAGCGGTGTCGTGTTATACTGAGCGGATGGACTATTTTAAGAGCGCTCTGCGGTTTCGGTGCCTTGTTCATCGGCCCAGGAGCGAGTCGTCGTGGTGCGGTCTCTGGTAGAGCCGGCGAAAGGAGACCGTACCAGACCGAAGCGGAGTCTGTGTTTCTGCGATTAATCATATCCGTAATCAGAATGGACCGTGTCCAGAAGCATAATCGTAAGCAGGAATTGATATCATGAATGAAGAAGCCTACAGTGTATTGTATGCATCCAGTAATGTTTAATAAGCCCCTGAAATTCCTTCCTTCCAGGGTTGCCTGCGAGTCGGAGCCAAAAAGAAGTGCAATTTAAAACAATTACACAACAGTAAACAATTGCAAGTTGTCGTTTGTCGACTTTTCCTCCAGCAGGACTATGACGGAAAAATTGCATCCAATCTCAGAATATGATTCATGCGCCGTGAAATGTCGTTTGTCCGCATGGCTGAACGCGAAACAGTTCACTTTATCTCAAAACCGTGGATAATCCGCCGACTCCAGTGCCAAGGCTTGTTTTCTGCGCTTAACTGACAAACCTTGTGTTCCTATGCTTTATCATTCTCCCGAGTCTTGTACTTGGAAGTTTTGGCACCCTCCCTCCTTCCAAAGATACCCCAGGACAGGTGGCTCCGATTTAAAGTGCAACATTGCACAAGATTAGACCCCGTGCCAAAACGTCTGCGCGCGTGATCTCCTGAAAATGCGCCACGACCTACTTCAAACGGCCGCGCCGCTCGGTACGGTGGAAGCCTTAGCGCTATTATCTCAAACGTGAAACCAGAACATGAGACGAGAGGAGTAAGATGTGGCAGCTAGATGGCGGTTCGGGCGCGTTTCCCAGTTTCCGAGCTCGCCGCGTACACGCGCGTCTAGATCAGACTGAGAGTTTTTACCGCTCTCACGTGCAAACTGACGAGCGAGGCGGACTGACCAATCTGGTTCCAGTTTCCACACTCTAACGGAGATCCGTCAGTCAAAGGTGATGATGGATCCGGGCCGAGCTCGGGTTTACGTGTAGACTTCCTAAAGCTCTGGATTTTCTCGTGTCAACATGGTGTCAGGGGTAAAACTCTGTACAACTCGTGCAAGTTAGCCTCGTGCAGGTTAAAGGTATAAGCCTTGATTATGGACAAAGGAAGATTTTAGACATGCTAAACACGAACCGGTTGAGACATACGATATTTTACCGGATTTTGATTGTCCAGAATAACAAAGCACAGTTATGAGAGTAAAAATTCCCTTTATTTCTCTATATACAGTAATCCCCTGCTACACCAGTGCATTTATCCCAGTGTTTCACTAGTGCTTGCTTACCATCAAGGTGGAATTTTTTTTGCCTGAAACACCGGCCTCCCTGGAACTCCTTTAACGCCCCAAACATGTGGAAATGGCCTGGAGCGAGGTGCGGCCTGTACTGTATCTCCCAGCCAAGTCCCTGTAATGTGCAAGTCTTGTTGGTGAATGATTTTTTTTTTTTGTACAGTTCCCACAAACAGATGCGTCTCTTCCGCAAGTTGGCCACAAGTTCTCCATCGATTTTCAAAGATCAGGCATTTTATTCTCATGGAATTTTTTAAGAAATGAGTGCAGTAGGCTCCGAGCCACCTTGGCCTTCATTCCCGAGAAATTTCAAGTATCGATTTGACTTGAACATTGATAGAAAAGGTGAAAGTTTGATAGATGATTGAGCGGCAATCGGACACACCTCTTACAATTAATTCTCATGTCTCGAATGTCTAACGTCCAGAGCTACTCTAAGCCGCGTAACTCATTCATCAGTTTGCAGGATCTCCAGTCTAGGAAACGGTTTAAGGAGAGATTATCAGTTCAAACCCCATGACGAACAGACCAACAGGTCGATGTGGATTCAGGTGTATAAACCTCTTCTCTGCTCTGACAGGTTTATCGAGTACGGAGGACATGGTGGGAACTACTACGGCACCAGCCTGGATTCGGTCCGCAAGGTTCTAGCGGAGAGAAAGGTGTGCTTGCTGGATGTGGAGCCCCAAGTGAGTGTTAGAACCTTGGTGTGTGTGTGTGTGCCATAACTGGTTCATGTGGGAAGAGAAGCCTTGTATTATATAAACATAACTGCTTATTAAAGAGTCTGTACAAGCATGCTGATCGTGACATGTCCTTCAGATCTCCTACACAGAGAGAGAGAGAGAGAGAGAGAGAGAGAGAGAGAGAGAGGTCCATATTACATGTCATGTTTGTTGACTTTGGAGCTGAGGGCAAGGGCAGGAATTATGTCATTCTGGTCAGAGAGCTTCTGTCAGCCTCCTCCTCCTCTGCTGTGATTTATTTTTCACCAGCTTGTAACATTTATAGCAACATTCCCTCTGTATTAATGAACACACGCCACAGGCATTGTGTATGAAACGATGTCGCGAACCTCACGCAGCATCGTCCTGCACTCAAATGTTCCATGAGGTTTTTCTCCACTTTTTTTATTTATTTATTTTTTTTACGCCGTCGGTATTTTCTATCTGGTGCAATAAGGAGAAATGAACTCGTGGTATTAGGAAATGAAACGACATCACGCCTGATGAGGGAAGCAGGCACCGGAGTCGGCCCGGGCGCGGGTCGAATGGAAACTAAAAAGTACAGCTCTCGTCAGCACGGCGGATGCCAGTTTAATGATTTAATGACTAATGTAGCGAACGGCTCCTAATACGCTAACCTAACTGTTTTCTCGTCTTGTCTGGAGGCTGTAAAGTTGCTGTACACAACAGAATTCAAACCGTATGTCACGTTCGTCAAGCCTCCAGCCGTCGAACAGCTGAGGCTCAGCCGGAGGAAAGCGAAAATCCTGGCCAGCTGCGATGAACCCGTGCCAACGAGGACGTTTATGGTAAGGCCGGGGCGATATGTAACGCTTTAGTCATGACAAGCTATTAAGGAATGTGGATTTCATTTGTGGAATCGCAGCTGAGCTGATTTTCGAACAGAAACGCCAGACTCTTTAGCAAACTTTTCACACGTTGGCTCGGATTCAAACACCCGGGATGGATTATTGGCCGGGTCTTCTTGGGAGCATGGATTTGAAGTAAATTAGTCCAATACACGGACAAATATAAAACGCAAAGAAATTAATGTATATCAAAGGAAAAAGTTTGGTTAAATGTGTAAGGGAACGTTTTACATCGAAAGCATTCGGCCGACGCCCTTATCTAGAATGACTTCCACTTATCTCGTGATACTTGTAAGCAGTTGCGGGTTAAGGGCCTTGATTAAGGGCCTCCAGTTAGCTTGCTAGTGATGGGATTTGAATGTGCCACCTTCTGATCAGTAGTCCAACATCTCTGTTTCCTGACCAGCCCAGTAAGTCCTGAGTGTTTTTAACTGGTGCTGGATGAAAGAAACATGGAAAGCTGTAAACCCATACTAGGTGTTTTGATGGAAAGAAGAAGGAAAAACAAGTCAGAGACGGTTGATTTGCCCAAATTATCTGCACATGCATTGCAAAATCCCCCATGGACATTGTTGTTATTATATTGTATGTACAATCAATAACTTATCAAAATGAGGACTTTGAAATAAACTTATGATTCGTCTTGCAGCTGGATCTAATCCGCCATTAAATATAAATGAAACCCGTTTGCTCAATCAGGACAGAGAATGCTGTAATAGGCTCAGGCTCGGATGGCTGACACGGTTGAGGGTTCAGGGGTTCAAGTATGGCGACAGTCGGGCATTAAAACCAGAAATAAACCCAGAAATAATACACAGCCACTGAGAACCTGCATCTCCCAAAGCTGTGCCAGTGCCAGTGCCAGTTCCAAGCCTGGAGAAATTAGTGGGTTACACCAGCAAGGGTTCATTCAGGATCCCATGTGGAAACCCTGAGAAATGGACAAAGTCCAAAGAAAACAAAAAGTAACATTAGATATGGATCAATAAATAGATGAGTGTCCTCACTCAACATCTATACCACTTCATCCTGTATACAGGGTCATGGGGGGCCTGGAGCTTATCTCCGGAGATTTAGGACAATGATGGGGTGGTAATCCATCGCAGGGCACAAACAAACTCACATGGAAATTCAGTTTGTTTTTAGACTGTACATGGAGGAAACCCACCAAGCAACATGTAAACTCCATGCCCACAGACCCGAGGCGGGAATCGAACCCCAACCATGAAGGTACAAGGCGACAGTGCTAACCACTAAGCCACCGCGCCACCTAATGATTCATTTATTTAAAAAAAAAAAAAAAAAACGTTCCAGTGGCCAAAGATCTCCTTTAAAACTACTCCAGGGTGGCCTGCAGGTGGTCTCCAAGAGCGCTGAAACAGGTCCTCCTGCCCTTTGAGCTGCCTGTGAGCTGGGAGCTCTGGGTGGAAACGAACCCCAGTGAGAGCCGTACGGATCACCTAAAGCTGCTCGGGGGCTTATAAACACCCTTTCGGGGTCACACATGGATGTTGGTTTAGATCGAGCTATACAGTGTAAAAGTGTTAAATATAAAGTACACGATTTAGCAATAACTCTTTGCTTGCTGGATGTTGGTCATGATTTAACTCAGCAGTCTCGCGTCTTATGACTGATACACTCCATTTCCAAGGTTTTTCACCGACAAAATAAACTGGCTTTATGAGAAAGATCCGGATAAGTTTACAACCAAGATGGGTCTCACAGTGCGCTTTCCATACATCAACGTTTTTTTTTGTTTTAAATAAGGCAGACACTGTCGTAGTCTGTCCAACCTGTTCCGTATTAGCCTCGCTAACTGTTTTTTTGCCATTAATTCCTAAGGTAATTCCGTCCAGCTGGGAAACTCATCTCTCCCACATGTTTCACAGGAGGCCGATTTCAAGGACATGATTAACACCGCGCAGGAAATGGAGGACAAATATGGCTACTTATTCGAGAAGATCATCATCAACGACGATCCGGCCGTGGCGTCGACTGACCTACGAGCTGAAGCTTGAAGAGGAAAGCAACTGGATCGCCAAAACATGGGCTGTGAAGCATCATGCATAAACTGTTTCATACGTTTTTTTTTTTGTTTTTTTCAATATTAACCAGATGTAGAAAAAAACAACAACATAGTATTGTTGCTAATTAGATACAAGTTTGAGGAGATATTTATGAGTGATGATCCAGCCAAGGTATTTAATGAATTTACAGAGGCTCCTAAGTCCTTGGTGGTCTAGTGGCTAATGCAGCCCGGGTTGGATTTCAAGGGCAGGGAACTAAGTTTAAGCAATTTCCCTCTGGGATTAATAGAGTTCTTTGTGTCTTGAATCTGGATTGTGAGATGGCTTAAAGTGTGTAGTTAAAGGAAAATAATTAACAATATGATGATGACATATGCAGCCTGAACATCACTTTCCTAAAATTGTTTTATTCCTTTTATTAATGATTTCACTCAATCATCGTCTTTATCCCGTATACAGCTTCACGGGGGGCCTGGAGCCTGTCCCAGGAGACTTAGGGTACGAGGCGGGTTCACCATGGATAGGGTGACAATCCATCGCATGGCACACACATACGCAAAAACACATTCCTCACTCAATTTGTGAATGCCAGTTAGCTTAATCTGCATGTCTTTGGACTGTGGGAGGAAACCGGAGTACCCAGAGGAAACCCACCAAGCACGGGAAGAACATGCAAATTGCATGCACACAGACCCGAGGCGGGAATCGAACCCGAATCCTGGAGGTGCAAAGCGACAGTGAAACCCGCCGTGCCACCACCCACATACAGTATAGGGTCAGGGGTGACTCAATGGACTGCAGTTCAGAAGGTCCCAGATTCAAATCCCATGACCACAAAGTTGTCCCTTTTGGGCCCTTAAACCTAAAACTGCTCAGATGTATAATGAGATAAGGGCGTCTGCCAAATGCCATAATATAAATGTATATATGTGTTTTCTATCAATAATTACTTTTTTCATCAGTTTATGCTGGGCTGTTCACCCTAGGAATCAACTGTTACTATAGAAACAATAACATGTTCTAATGAGTGAGTTAATACCCATCCAAAAAAAAAAAAAAAACAAGGCACCGCTTTAGAAGGGTCAAATTATTGGCCTGCATCAAGTACGGAAAACAATTAAGGAGATTTGAAATTACTGGAACTGGGTTAAGAACTGTCCAACACATTATTAGAACCTGTAAGGATTGCCCTGAACTGTCAGCTCTGTGGAAGAAATGTGGTCAGAAAAAAACCCATCATGACTGGAGATCACTTAAACGCTTATTAAAGATGCATGGTAAAAAAAAAACATTAAAAAAAAACAGTAGAAATCACAGCTGTGTTCAATAGTGAAAGTAAGACCCTTTCCACACACACACACACACACACACACACACACACACACACACACACACACACACACACACACACACACAATGTGATGAGAACTCACAGGATTGAGACTAAACAGCTGTGTGTTCATAAGAAAACCACTTGTTAGTGAGACTCATCAGAAAAAGAAAAACATTAAAAATTTGTTAGGAAGTATAAAGATTAGACTTTGGCGCAATGGAAAACCGGTCATGTGGTCCGATGAGTCCAGATTGAGCCTATTCCAGAGCGATGGGCGTGTCAGAGTAAGAAGGGAAGCACATGAAGCGATGCACCCATCACGCACGGTGTCCACTGTACTATCCTCCGGAGGCGGGGTTATGATCTGGGGTCGCTTCAGTCGCTCAGGTCTAGACTCAGCGACGTCATGTGGCAACAAAATGAAGTCAGCCGACCACCTGGATGTACCGAGTGACAATCACAGGGTGTCACGTCTATGGAGTTTTTCTCTTCCCTGATAGCACGGGACATATTCCAGGATTCTGGAAGCATGAGGAATCATTTTCATATACGAATTCGCCACCACAAATCAAAGCTAACGGGCGGCGTGAAATCTTGGACGGGAGCGTACAGTATAAACCTGCGCGTCGCAGCCGCACGAATTTCAAAGCCGCTGTTATGGAAAACGAATCGGTTTCCAAACGGAATCAAAAATCCGACAGCACCCCGGTGTAAGTTGTTCCTTACAGTCTTAACAGAGTTCATCTCGCTCTATTAAAGATGACAAGGCTATAGAGGAAAAATATGGCTGCTAATTCTAATATAATCATCAGTAACGATCTGGCCTTTGAGATGAACTGGCCGAGCTCGCGCAAGGAAATCAAGCGAATTCCAAAAAACATGAGCTTGATTTGAAAAAATGTGGAATTCATGTCATATGAAGTGATGGACTAAACCGTGTAATAACCTGTTTTTGTCGTATTTTGACAGATCGAGAAACAGAAACCGAGCGCTGTAATTGAAAGCTTATAAACTTTCCAGTCGAGTGCCTTTGTTTGTTATGATCCTTACATTGTGGAGAAAGCGGTCCGCGTTGCCGTTGCGCTGGAAAACAAACACGTGTAATGATTTCATGTCTCAATAAGGGCTCTGAATGTAAATGCAATACTCTTTCACTCCTGCTGCTTTTTTTTTAGTGTGTGTGTGTGTGTGTGTGTGTGTGTGTGTGTGTGTGTGTGTGTACTGCCATAGCTCATGTTTGGACATTAATTGCAAACAGACCTGGACTCTTCATAACAAGATGTGTTCCCAATTTGGATTAAGTGGGGTAGAGCAAGGCCACGATCATCGCTCTTCAACTCGTGACTACAGGATTGAACTCTGGATGAAGCCCCCTGAAACACGTCCAGGTAGCTCCAGCGTACGTGCACCAGACGATTCCTCTGAAACACGTTCCCGGGTCGCTCCTGACGCTGACCGTGGCCGGAGGCTTCCGATGATTTACAGTACATGCGTCTCGGTCTTTTGCGCAACGACTCGGAGTCGGAGTAATCGATGGAGAAATCGATCCTCCGAGGAACCTCATGTGTGTATGTTCAATCACCATTCGTTTTGTGGCTTTGTATGGAACGACAAAAGGGTCAATAGTTCCTGAGGGCTTCATTGTTGTTGTTGCTTTTTTGATTCTGTAGGGTCGAGTTGAAACAGATCGCTTGAATTAGGAGCCAGTGGGACTTCTATAAGTCAGGCGAGGAAGTGGTTAGTATATTAAAGTAGAATTAAAGAGCGACTCGGGAGTTAGTTCGGGTCACCTTGGCTGGATGCCTGGACGGGACAAAGCCCGCTTATACCTGATTTTTTACCTTAGAGCAAGGCCAGAAAGAAACGCGAGTCGAAAATATGTAATATGTATTGAATTAGCAGACTTTACTCCTTGTAACTTACTCCTTGTTCTTTGATGAGAAAGATGAAAAAGGGATTGGTTTTGTATGTTCATATGTTTATATTTATATTGTATAATTAATTCCAAATCCTACTGTCGATGTGACAGACGTTTCAGTTTTTGAGGAATTTGTTGGTAGAAACCAGGACACACTTGCGCACACTACAATACCAGGACACACTACAATACAATTTTGTTTGTTTGTTTGTTGTTTGTTTTTGAATGGCGGTTTCCATGGGATTTTGAGAATGTTAATCATCGTATGCTTATTCCTTTAAGTGCTAAGCATTCTGAAGAATCCCGTGTATAGATAAAGCCGTAGGTTTATACGATATACATGGAAACACTGGTTGTAGTCCGTCAACTCTGTTTTATAAACCATCGGGTCTTCTGTAGCAGACATCCAGAAAGTGGAGCGTTTTCACAGACTGCAGAAGATTTTTCATTTTATTTACTCAGTGGCATCGAGAACCACTAGGCCTCCATGTGACTGAGTAACTTCATGAAATGAAGTTTGATGTTCTCTGCAACATGTTGGGACCCCATCCTTTGTTGACCCTGCCGTGAGCCCTGAGATCCCTGGGGTAAAGCTCTAGGTACCCCACAACCCTACATAGGAGAAGAGCTATAGCTAATGGATGGAGGAATTACATTTTTTTCTGTCTCGTCTGATTATGAAATTCATTACACGACTTGTTCACCCCATTCGCCCCATCTTCTGAAGATCTCTCGTTCTGATCCTTATGACGCTGTGGTTGGGATCTGAATGACACAGTCTCTCTCCGCTGTCAGTCAAAATGAATAGCGTGCATTTATTTTCTTCCAAGTCACATACAGTATGTCTCAATGATCTTCATTAATCACTTATAAGCGAAACATTTATTTATTTATTTTACAGGCGTTATTATTGGTTAAAGGTTTACAAGCTAGGTGTCGTCACCATTGAGTGAAGGCTAGCGGCTTACCGAGCATGTTGTAAATGTCAATTGCCGTACAAGGCTTTCCTGTAATGGACCTTTATTGAAAGCTTCTGAGCTGCAGGAATCCCAGTTCCTCCACTTAAATACTAATACAAGGATGAGTCAAAAATGATCCGCACTTCTGTTGTCTCCCCAGTTCCTGTTGTGCAGGCGTGAACATGTTACATCAGTTCATTTGTAACTGGGGTGCAAGTAAAATTCAACACCCCAATTGTGATTGGCATGAAAGAAGGCCAGCGCACAGTTATTTATTTATTTATTTATTTATTTATTTATTCGTGATTTGAGCATCAAAAAAAGCATTTGGATATCTGAAATAAAATTTGATTATTGATATTTGATCATTATTGATGACGAGACATGGATTCAATCAGCCACACCCTTAATTATGCAGAATGTTTTCAGCGTAATATAATTTTAACTGATGAGTTACCTGAACGTTCACCCCAGTAAAGTTGACAAAAGGGGGAATCTAACAAAAAAATGTTGTGTACTGGACTAAAATTCAGTATTTATTTCTGTTGTAAATTTTGACATGGAGGTCTATGGGGATTGACTTGCTTTTTCAGCCAGCCCCCAGTGGACAATCAAGGAACTGCACGTTTTGGCTTCATTTTTCAGAACTGGAGGTTCCTCCTTGGTGGCGCGGTTAGCACTGTCGCCTTGCACCTCCAAAGGGTCCGAGTTCGATTCCCGTCTTGGGGTTTGTGTGTATGGAGTTTGCATGTTCTCCCTGGGCTTGGTGGGTTTCCTCAAGGTACTCTGGTTTCTTCCCACAGTCCAAAGACATGCAGATTAGACTAATTGGCATTCTCAAATTGGCAGTAGTGTGTGTGTGTGTGTGTGTGTGTGTGTGTGTGTGTGTGTGTGTGTGTGTGTGTGTGTGTGTGTGTGTGTGCCCTGCGATGGATTGGCACCATGTCCAGGATGTACCCCACCTTGTGTCTCCAGACACGCCCTGACCCTGTATACAGGATGAAGCGATGAGTGAGCGCGAGTGGGGTTTCTCCTTGCATGCAAACCAAAATAAAGCGATTGCTGGTAAGCATTAGCTAATGTTTTCACACTGTTTCATTCCTTGGTGAAAGAGGGACTCATTTAAAGAAACTGAGCCATTTATTTACTCTTACACACTAACTAAAGTTAAGAGCTTTTTCTACTTTAGCTCATTTAAAGCTGTACTTCAACTTTGACCAGAGGATTTATTCAGATGAGTAATTACACTCGAGCTAAGAAACATCACCATCAGTCTTACGTAGCGTTTGGATAATGGCTTTACAATCGTCCAGAGCAGGAGAACTTGAGGTTGAGTGGAAGAACTGGAGAGAGAGAGAGAGAGAGAGAGAGAGAGAGAGAGAGAGAGAGAGAGAGAATTCAGATACAGAACGCGTCTGGTTTTGTGTGGAGAATCGGCGGAGGGCACCGAGCCCGGGGTTTGTGGCTTTACGAGAGGTCAGGTTCCTTTACAGGCTGATGTCATCCCTATTAAAAGGCTATCTGTCCAGCGAGGAAGGAGTGTCTGAAATCGTCAGGCGGCGCTGACTGAACTGTGTGTTTTTCGTGTTACTTCGATAGCTATTACAGCCATTGTACTCAGTGTGTTATTTGTTTTATTATAATCATGACACGGGTTTGTTGTCTTGTCGTTTAACAAATGGCATCGCCTTCCTAAAGCGTACCTGACCCCGAGCCAATACAAAGAAACAAGTCTTACGTTTTAATGAGAGTGGAACGGGAGCGCTATTAGCGGCCCGCCAGGTGAAAAAGGAACGATCCCAGCACTCTATTTACACTGCCTAATTACTAATGGATAAGGTCGTTTGATGTGAATTCATGCGACCCGAGCCAAATATAACACTTTTAAGAGGCTGATGCAGTGTGACGAATGGCGCCCGGTTTCTAAAAGCGTTTAGCGCGGTCACAGCTTACGCCCATGTGGCAGAGACGGCGATCGGGTTGAGCTGTTTTCCTCACACCGGTCGTTGATCATGCTACTGAAAAATCGCGAACGCAAACCGTTTTCAGATGTGCAAAATGTTTTTTTTTTTTTTTTTTGCATAAAAAGAAATAAATCTGGCCAAGAGACAGAGCGGATGAAATCAGCTCCAATGGGCTGCACCTTCTGCTGGACAACATGGCCTGAGTGTTGGTGTGTGTGTGTGTGTGTGTGTGCTGCTGCTGGAGATACCATGCTACGTTCCTGGATAAGGTTGTTCCAGAAAGTTCTGTCAAAAGAAAAGAGGATCAAGGGGCTGAGTAAGGACATCATTTTTTCGGAAGATGTTTTTTTGAAAATAAATGAAAATGTTTATAGTCTATAGATAAAAAAAAACAAGTTGCTCTCCTGAAAATAATCAGACATTTGTAGTCCAAAAAAAACATGAAATTGTTTTCTTTGAAGTTGAGCTTGCAGATAAATTGCTGCACATGGGTAACATGGCGGATTACGAACCTACGGCATATAGGAAAAATTTACACGCCCCTGCCTGTTAAAATAGTAACCAATGGAAGCATGTCAGATTTGTTTTTCACATCATACATTTACTGTATGGTATTTGGTAGATGCAATTAATTAAGGGTAAAGGGCCTTTGCTCAAGCGCCCAACAATGGCAACTTGGTGGTGCTGTGGTTTGAACCAATCAGTAGTCCAACACATTAACCACTGAGCTACCCCTGACCCCATAGTGCATCCCATTTCAAAAATTCAATTGAAAAAAACAAACAAACAAACAAAAAATGGCATAATTATTTTGGTTATTTGGTTGCACGTGTATGCATATTACCTAAATGACATATGAGGGCTGTACCGAATGCAATCCAAAAGTGGGCATAACCTTTTTATTAAATGGCGTAGGTGGTTCAGATCTCAAGTCTTCTTTGAAAACCCTTCATTGTCGCAGAGGTTTGTCCTTAGTGCTGGTTTCCGCATTTTAAAACTTCTTCATCCATCTGTGCAAATTGCTCTTGTGAATGATGTCATCTCTGTAAATGTTCAGCAGGAGACCATCAACTGCGACAAAAAGGGATTGTCCAGGAGGATTCGAGAGTTGGGTTTGATGACGGTGTAAACACATAGTTTGTGATGGAGACTACGTTGAGCAGAGTCTTTGTACAGTATAGACGAAGAGTTACTCTACCAACATATGGAATTTAAATGACATATACCAGTTAATTAAAAAGTAACACTCATGAATTAACACACCATTAACTTGTACTCTCATTACAAACAATTTGGGGTGGTTGGTGGTTGATTTTTTTTTTTTTCAGATTTTCTCCCTAATTTAATTGTATCCGATTCCCACCCGTCATTAAGGCACTACCACATTAAGGCTGCAACTACCGGTAAGGTAGGGACTTTGTTGAAATTCATGTTTCCTCCAAGCCACGTCAAATGTGTCTTTACACACCAACTGCATCTTTTTGAACTGATCGCATACACACCGTTGGGAGTGTCGTAACACATTCTGAGGACCATCCCTCCCCTCTGAGAGAGCTCAGCCAATCAGCTCTCTCTAGACCCCTGGTATTTGGAGGACAGTGCTATCCTAAATTATATAATTACTATACACTGGAACCTCGGATCGCGAGTAACGCAGTTTACGAGTGTTCCGCAAGATGAGCAAAGATTTTTAGTAAATTTTGAATTGGAAACCGAGCGAAAGTCTTAGTTTACGAGTGCCGAGTATCATGTATCACGCATGCGCCTCTTATTTTGACACCAAGCGTCAAGTGATCACAACTGAGCCAATGATTTGAACTGAACGAGTTTTTTTGGAATACGAGCCCGCTTCCGGAATGAATTATGCTCGTAATCCAAGGTTCTACTGTATATGTCTTCCGCTTGCTTGAGCTCACAGAAGCTTGTGATTGGCTGTAGAGCCATGATTGAGAGCACTAGAGTTCCTCCCATCCCTCCCGTCTGAGATGGTTTTGGGCCAATCAGCTCTCTCTTGTCCCGAGGCTGCAGGAGGCTCTTAGCCAGATCGCCCGGGAGTCAAACAAGCACTTTATGATGATAGTCATAGATGATAGATGATAGTGCCAGTTGGGGGCCAAGCACTTTTGGGTAAGAGCCATTTCAAAACGTTTACATTCTTCTTGTTTTTTATACTTTGCTTCATGATCTTCATTTTTTTTTTATCTTCAGCTGAACATCTTCCACTGAGGCACTTGACTTGATCTTGACTCCCAGCTGAAGAGAAGCAGAATGATGCTTCCACCACCATGCTTCACCATGGCTATGGTGTTCTCTGGCGTCTTGTTTTTTTTTTTGCCACAAAAGAAAAAAAGCCCCAAAGCTTCTCCCATGGTCTCAACACATTTGACCACATTTGTGTTTCAGGGTGATTTCGGTGTACCTGGACAGCCAGGACATAGCCATGAAACGTGAAGACTACAAGAGATTTCTGTGGACGAGTCCTTGCCAGATGTTCCTGTAACTCCTTTAACGTTCCTGTAGGTCCATTGGAAGAACGTCCTGTTCTTGTTAGCGTTTCTCCCCTGCTCCATTCTCTCCACTCGTCGATGGCGGCCTTCACGGTGTTCCTTGATACGTCTAATGTTTTGAAAATTCTTTTCCACCCCTGTCCCGATTGATAACTTTCAACAGCGAGATCCAGCACATACATCGTAAGCCCGTTGACGATCACGGCTTCAGCAGTCACAAGAAACCAAGAAGATGTCGAGAAACCCCTCCAAACACAGCTGATCCTTATTTGGAGTTAATCAGAATCACTTTATCGATGACAGGTGTTTGAATGTGATCGGACCGTTCTGAGTACAGCCACATGCCCACATGCTCAAGCAGGTTATTGTACTTTTGTTCATTCTTCTTTTTTTTCCGATGAAAAGAAAAAAATGAATCACCGTTTGTTCGATGAAAGTTAAATGACCTCAAGTTTACAGAATGTGACCGATTAAACAGTTCCAGTTTTCATCATGTTCTGTAGCAAATGCACGCAATCAGACTGTTTTTCTAAAGCCGGTGAATCAACAGTGTAATATTGTAATAGCGAAAAAAGGGGGAAATTTTGTTTCGGGAAGCTGACATTTGATTTCAAACATTTCAAGCGGCAGAAACAAGGTTCCTTTTGTATCTGCGAGGCGCAGTATTTAGCGTTCTTATAAACTCGTCCCACTTTGTGGTACTGTATTTGCCCCAACGTGTAAACGGCTCTGTAATTAAGCCCTCCTGGGATTGATTATATATGGATCGGAACAAACCCATTGGCTCTTTCAGTGCGTAGATATGTTCTGCACGTGCTCAAGTAATCTATCAGTCCGGCTAGCGGAGGGAAGGCCGAGTCCTTTCTCGCTCGCTTTTTCCGATTGTATTGACTGCGAGCATACAGGAAATTTTTTTAGATATGAAAAGCAAGACGGCACGCTGACCGAACTATTTATTCCGACAGCTGGACATTTTGTGATTAAACGCGTTTGTGGAAGCTACGAATGAAAACAAGTCGGGCGCTCGCGTGCGCTTTGGAACGCGACCGCGGATATTGTAAACACATTCGAACCCAATTAGAAGAGATTCGAAGGGCGGACCCTCGTCACGGGAAACACAAACGAAACCGACTGGCACGGGGTGGAAAACAAACAACTCTGCCATGTGACTGAGAGAGAGAGAGAGAGAGAGAGACTGTAATCAGTATCACCTTGAAGAGGGTCTCCTATCATCTTTACAAATGCAAAAATCCATAAAGTAATCTGGATGTCCTTTAAAGACAAGTAAGAAATAAAACATTGGCTGTGTTAAAAAAAAAAAAAAAATTCAATAACAGAATAGAGGAAACAACAAGAAAAGCTACTGTTACTATTTATTACTAAGCCTGCAAGATAATACAAGTGAAGCTTCACAATAAAAATCTTCAGTGCTGTTTTTAGAAAACAAGAACTTCATCACCTCATAGCCTCGTAGCTCATCTCCTCTGTTAGGACCTTCTAGTGGTGGAAACCGTCATGTTAGGGAAAAAAAAGGGGGGGTGAAGAAGAAGAAGAAGAAGCTGAGAGTTCCTGCAAATATATAAAAGTTAATATGCACAGCGTTTAATATGGACCTGTACTGTAATTTCCTCCTGACCAATCAGGATGGAGAACATCCAAGTGCGCCGTGATGAATCCAGTATTGACCGTTCCTACTTTCCTTTTTCTCTATGACCATGTGACTTTGAATCCATGTTGACCAGCTAACCCTCTGCTCCCATTCATCCTCCTGATCAACAAACCTCATCGCGGGCTTTCCCGAAGCGAAGGAAAGAAAAAAAAAAAAAAAAACAATATATCAACGTCTGCCAATATCATCTAAGGTTATTTTTTTTCCCCCAGTAGACTTCTCTCAAAGTGCAGAAATTTATCTTGGACCATCGTCATGTTTCAATAATCTGCTTTCCAAAACACACAAACGCACCATGTAAGTGTGGACACGCCGTTCTCAGGCCTTCGACTCGCACCTTGCCCACCTTGTGCACCTTGGCGTGAACGCGGCGGTACTCTGGAACCCTTTTGTTTTCCTTGGGATGGGATTTTTACGGCAACATCCGAGGGGTTGGTAGCGGCGCAGGACGTTGGCGTGGCGTGTGAGCGAGGCGCATGCCTGCAACGTTTAATGGACCAGAACCAGAAAGGACATAAAGAGCCACGGAGACCTCCCATTCACCTCCGACCGAATCGCTCAACTGGCCCTTTGGCCCAAATCAGGGATTACAAAAATGTGTTTTTCCGCAGCTCTGGCTCTGGCGATGTGTACCGCATGTATAGATTATATATGTACGCTTTGGAAATGGCTGTGCGAACTGCATAATGGCTGCGGTGGGATTCGGACAGATTGCAGACGCACCAGCGTTGTTCTTTATGGCCCCGAATCCGCGCGCGGTTAATGCCTGGAGGCCGTGCACTTGCGGGGGAATTCTTTCATTATCTTTTTCTTCATTTGAAGGAAAAGATAATATTTGTTCTTCGTTGTTCCAAGATTGTTAAAAGAAGAAAAAAAATGCAGCTGATTATTGAAGTGTTTAGATTCTCATCACATAAACCTTTTAAACCCTGAAGTGTCCAGACAGACACCAGGAAAGAATGAGAAGAACTGGATCTGTCCTGCGTTTCCTGTCTGTGGTTAAACTTGTTGTTGTTAAGATATTGCATCACTTGTGTTGAGAGATTCGGTATTTGTTCGGCAAATTGGTCTTAAATTAAAAAAGAAAAGCATTTGTCAGACTGTATTGTTGACAAGGTTGGACGTATTATGGATGAAAACGAAACCTATATTAAAAATATATTAAAAACAAATCGAAAACAGATCAGTGAGTCAGATCCCCTGATGCTTCGGGGTTTTTTTTTTTTTCTTTTCTTTTTTCTTTTGCGGAAATAAGCCTGCAATTAATGCTCTTTAAATATAACCCTAATGAGGACTATTTATTGCGGTCACAAGCAGCATTTCGTCTTCTATGGATTTAGTGAGTATGTTTTGGCACCGACGGGGCGAAACCTGATTTCCAAGGAAAACACTGTTTTATGTGGCTCTTGTAAGACGGCCATTTTTAAGTGAGACGTGATTCCGAAAACAGGACACTTCCTCTCCCGGGTGTTCTTGGGTCATGTCCTGGCTAGATTTTACACGTCAAACAGATACAGGAAAGTGAGAATATAATCCGCTTTAAACCCTGAAGCAGATACGAGCTTCTCTGACGCTGAGTGAAGTCCAGGAGCAGGTCAGGTTCCTCTCTGGTGGCTCTCTCGGTTTAGCTTGGACGCGCGGATCCTCCACTCTAGCGGTTTTTCACCGTAGGAATTCTCGGGCCTGTTTATTTTCCTGATCTGTGAGGGAGCCCGAGGCCACCTGGACTCTCTCTTTTTACACTCTTATGGCCCACTTATGGTGCGTTCGCAGGGTTCTAGTAGTGAACGTTTTACACGTCCGGTACGATTAAATTTCTTTATGCTAATCTGATTTTGGTGGTAATCAGGGATACAGTAAACACATGGAACACACTAGACGTTTTATAACGTTTGCACGAGATAGCAGTCTCCCATGTAGCTGTCTTATCCTATATACAGTGAGTGTGGCCTCGTTATAACACCATCAGGTCTTTTATATCACTTATATAAATAATCTGATACGTCTGGGGGGGAAAAAATGGATTTCAAAATTGGATTTCCTCTGCTTAAAACACTTCATTTTAAAAGAAATTGCATATGTTCAAGTCAAACCGGGACTTTTGATTATACAGAATAACAGAACACAGTTATGAGTGAAAAAACTCCATTTATTTCTCTATATAATACACTAATGCGCTCATCCCAGTGTCTCACCATCAAGGTAGAAAGTTTTCTCAGTACGCCCGGAGCCGTGATGCTTCATGTCCGAAACCCCCGGCCTCCCGGGAACATGTGGAAATGGCTTGGAGCGAGGTCAGGACTGTACGTGGCAATAAAACCAGCCGAGTTCTGGTCTCACCTGTAACGTGCAAGTGGTGTTGGTGAATGATCGTGTGTCCAGTTCACCCAGACAGGTGTGAAAGACTCTTGCGCAAATTATCCGCCGATCTTCCGGGATCAGCAGGCGTTGCACTCATTGAACGTTCACTGGGACGACTGCAGCGAGCTCCGATCATTCGCGGACGTACGGCATTCTTTGAAATCTTTGCCCCGTCTGATGGCTAAGCAAAGTCTCATCACTGTACTGTGCTTGAAATCTTTGTAAATGTCTGTCGCTTTTACCAGAAATTTCATCCTGTCTTCACTTCCTTATTGCCTGATTTTCCTTGTAATTCGTCTTCAACCCACACTAGGCACATGTTCTCCTCATGGATGTTCATAAAGACCTTCAGTGCTCTGAGACCCTCCACCCCCCACCCCTCCCCCCCCCCTCTCTCTCTCTCTCTCTCTTTCTCTCTCTCTCTCGATTCTTCTGCTAATTGTTTTTTTCTTTTCTTCTAAATGTACCTTCTTTACGGAACGTCTCATCAAAGCAGGTCACCGCTCCAGTCTGGTCTAGAGCACAATCCAGAGATGCAAAGCTTTGCCTTCCACAGCGGCCAGAATCCATCTCATACTGGAAAGTTCTCAACCCTCTTTAACAAATTGTTGTACGTGTCTGAGAGACAAATTGCCTCGCTAGCTGCAAAACGTAAAAAATAACTTACAAAATTCCTACGTCTCACAGCCAAATGTTGTGTTATTCCACGGTGACGGGGGAGATTCATTTTCTGCAGAGAAATATCCTAATTCGTATATATATATATATATATAT
>JAAGKR010007584.1:0-35870 GCA_011419295.1 Clarias macrocephalus | reverse complement strand
TCCCTCGGAGTCCGGCAGGCCCGTGGTGAAATCGATGGCAATGTGTGTCCAGGGCCGGCAGGGAACAGGAAACGGTTGGAGTTCCCCAGGTGTTGGATGATTGGTGTCCTTGGACCTGGCACACACTGTGCACGCCTGAACGAACTCGTCGATGTCCTTGGCCATAGATGGCCACCAGAAGGCACGCTGCACATATTGTAGGGTCCGCTGAGTGCCTGGGTGCCCCAATAGAGGGATGGAATGTCCCCATTTGATGACTTCAGTCTGGGTGTTCTTGGGGACATAGAGTCGTCCAGGCGGCACACCTGCCGGTTTGTTCTCTGTGGCTTGTGCTTGGCGAACCCTCGTCTCCAGTTCCCAGCAAAATGGGGCAATGATCTTGGAGGGGGGAAGAACAGGCGTGGGGTACGATAGGTGGAAATCATAATGTTCAAAAAACAGAGCCCACCGCGCCTGCCTTGGGTTTAGCTGTTTGAGGTTCCGGATGGTGATGAGATTCTGGTGGTTGGTTCAGACGATAAACGGCTCCCTGGCGCCCCGGAGCCAGTGTCGCCATTCCTCCAATGCCCACTTTATGGCCAGCAGCTCATGGTCCCCTACCCCGTATCGCTGCTGAGTGGGGTAAAAATTTTTGAAGAAGAAACTACAAGGGTGTAGCTTCTGGTCTGGACCTCGTTGGGAAAGAACAGCCCCGGTGCCCACATCCGAAGCGTCCACCTCCACAACAAACAGTTTGTTTGCATCTGGATGGAGAAGAATCGCGGCGGTGGTGAATTGATGGCAGAGCTTGTGGAAGTCGGAGATGGCGGTAGAGTTGAGTTGGAAGTGATGAGACGATGGCCGAGTCAGAGCGGTTAATGGTGCTGCAACTGTACTGTAGTCCCGGATAAAACGATGATAGAAGTTCGCAAACCCAAGAAACCGTTGAAGTTGTCTGAGAGTCTTGGGTAAGGGCCAATGACGTACAACTTCTAGCTTCTGTGGGTTCATGGCCACACCCTGGGCAAGATGACAAAACCCAGGAATGTGGTGGAGCGCTCGTGAAAAGCGCACTTGTCCAACTTACAGTACAGCTGGTGAGCGAGCAGTCTCTTAAGAACCGAGAGTAGATAAGGATATTGTCCAGATAGATGAATACCCATCGGCCCAGCATGTCCCGGAGAACGTTGTTGATGAAACGTTGAAAAGCTGCTGGTGCATTACAGAGACCAAATGGAATGACTAAACTCTCGTAATGTCCAGTGGGGGTGATGAATGCTGTCCTCCACTCATCGCTCTCTCTGATGCGCACCAAGGGCGTCCAGGACAGAGTTGGTAAGAGGCAATGGGTGTCAGTTTTTTATGGTGATGTTGTTAAGCCCCCGATAGTCGACACAAGGACGTAGTTCGCAAAATTAATTAAATTTTTTCTTTACAAAGAAAAATCCTGCGGTGGCGGGTGAGGAGGAGGGTCGTATGGTGCCTTGGCGGAGAGCTGAGGATACATACTCCTCCATCGCCCGCGTCTCAGTGGTGGAGAGAGAGTACCGGCTGCGGGGGTGAACAGAACCTGGCTGAAGTTCAATGGCCAGGTCGTAGGGGCGATGAGGAGGAAGGTTGATGGCTTCAGAAGACTTCAGCCAGGTCCCGATAAGCCTCGGGGATGGCATTGGTGTTGACATCAGGGGCCTCGGACTCCCTAGAGCACGTCCCAGCCGGTGCCGCCAGACAGAGTTCGAGACAGGTCGGCCCCCATTGGAGGATCCGGTTTTGAGACCATGAGATGAGAGGATCATGCTGCAGAAGCCAGGGGTGTCCGAGGATGATGGGTGGAGAGGAGATGGAGGTGAGGTGAAATCGGACTGTTTCCTGGTGTTGGTCGATGATGAGGGTTATGGGTCGAGTATGGGCGATGATGGGGCTGGAGGAGAGGGGCCGTCCGTCGACAAATGTAATCCGAACTGGCTGGGATAACGCTTCAGTCTTCAACCCCAATCTTTTGGCATATGAAGAGTCAATAAAGTTCACCGGAGTCGATAAACGCAGAACTTTTGACTCGTTTGTGGCCAAATTGGAAGTGTACCTGAACCGTGAGACGAGAGACACTGGGCGTGGTGGCGGAGAGATGGAGGGAGCCCGGTGTACCATGGCCTGGGTGTTTCCCGGACGAAGAGGGCAGATGGCTCTATGGTGCGCTTCTGACCCACAATAGGCACAAAGTCCCTCCCTGAAGCGTCGTTTTCGCTCAGCAGCATTCAAGGAGGCGCGTCCTAATTACACCACATTCAACCATGGCGGGAGGTGGAGATCCGGTGGGTGCCATAGCGGTGCCGGTGAAGGCTGGTGGTCGGGATGTGGCATGTGAAAAAGATGGCATGATGGGCGGCAGGGTCCGGGGGGCTGGCCTCGGACGGGGAGGTCAATCCGGAGAGCGAGCTGAATCAGTCCCTGCAATGTGGTCGGAAGCTCCCATTTGGCGAATTCATCTTTTATGCATGAAGCCAGTCCCTTGTAGTAGGCTGTCAGGAGGGCGGCGTCTCCCCAGGTGGTCTGTACGGCGAGAGTATGGAAATCCGCGGTGTAGCAACTCACGGACGACCCTCCCTGCCGCAGATGGTACAATTTCATATCGGTCTCCACCTCAGCAGCAAGATGTTCAAACGTTAGCTTTAGTTGACGGGTGAATACTCCATATGAATAAGCAGTGTCTGAATCTGATCAGAGAACCCCCATGGCCCACTCAGCTGCCTGCCCGGATAGCACAAGACGAGAAGCGCAACGCGTAGTCGGTCTGTGGAGTATCTGGTGGAATTTAACTCAAACACAAGATCCAATGCGTTAGAAAAACGCTGCATTACCCATCTGTGCCATCTCACTTATCTGGTAGAGCTATGAAAACATCAGAAGAAGAGGGGGGCAGCACTGCAGCCGCTGTGACGGGCGTGGCAACAGCCGACTGAGCAGCCACCCCACGGAGGGTCGCATTCTCCTGCCATATCTCCGCCACCTCGCGGCGCAAAGCCGGGACGTCTTGGAGGTCCTTTCGGAGAGACGCGACTTCATCACGGAGCTTATTGATCAGTTCGTCAATAACCACATGTTGGTCAACCACATCACAGAGGCGAGCCAACTCCGCTGGGATTACTGCTTTAGGCTCCGTCATTCTGTCATGAGCAACCGAAGAATAAACAGAAAAGCCTTAGCAGTTAGCCCGTGTAGCGTGGATGGTAAACCCAAACGCGGAAGCAGCACGAAAAAGCAGGATAACCACGCGATTAGTCTAAGAACTCTCTTACGCGAAGAGCAAGGATCTACACAAATAAACCCACGTTCTAGCAACACACACTTAATCAAAGAAGCAACCCGAATCTGTGAGTACTCACAGAATAGTCAGCGTAGCGTCAGCAAAGGCATGGGCAAACTCAATGACTGAGCAGTGTGAAGCGCCATTTTGTCTCCTTTTATGCTTCCTGGAAACCCGACCGTACTACTTCTGGGTCCTAGTGCCGGTCATGCTGCTGTATATATTTACATGGATTAGCTATGAGCACATTAACATTGATTATAAATTACACATCAGCAAACTGGTGAGAGCGTCATGGCAATCCAAGGCTTGCCCAGGCCCGTGGAGCCTTAAGGCCAGTCTGTCAGGTCCGATCCAACTGAGAAATCAGTACAGTACAAATTGCCAAAAAAAAATCAATGCTGGACATAGTAAAAAGACACTAAAACACCCAGTGTACCACAGCCTGCCACATGTAAGCAGGTTGTGCTACCTGCAAAGAGCCCAAGGCCGCCAGCACGACCTCCAAAGTCCCCAAATACCAATCCAATTGAGCACCCATTGGACGCACCAGACAAACAACGATGTCCTCAGAGGCCACAGAGGGACGGTGCGCTAGACACCACAACACAACCCCAGTGGCCGTATGGAGTTATGGCAAATCAGTGTGTGTGTGTGTGTGTGTGTGCGTGTGTGTGTGTCTTCAGTACTGAACCTAATTCCTAGACACTCTGTATTTTGTTTTGTTCTATTTTATGACTTCAGTACAAACTTTTTTTTTTATTTCTAAATATTACTACACTAGCAAAAAGTAAATAAATTACAGTTGAATATCAGAAGGCCAGAAAGGAAAGCAGTGTATTATGCAAAAGGCCACTTTTCAGAAAAAAAAAAGCTTAAACATGACCGTTCTGCAGGATGTTAAAAAAAAAAAGTTTATTGCCTTATAAAACAGCACAAATACAGAGCCTATATTTTAAACAAAAAATAATAATAATAGTTTCACACCAATGATAGAATTTGTTTTATTAATTACTGTTTACTGCTTTTAATAGTTTTTTTTTTAATTATTATATAGTCATTCTGTATAATTATAAATTAATTTTGGAGTTTTTAATTCAACACAATCACAATCAATCAGTCATTTAAAATGTTTTCTGATATATGCTACTCACAGAAAATGAGCGAAAACCAATGTGTCTGAGTTTGAAAAAACATGAAAAATGGTCCCACAGACCCGAACACCACACAAGGGTTAAGACAGGCTTGCCCTGCTGCAGTTATTTTCATGTTTCTAAGACTTTTGCACAGGACTGTACATACATACATACAGTACATACATCCATACATACTACCAGTCAAAAGTTTATACACGATTTCTTCTACTTTTTGTTTTTTTTCTTCAACATTATACATTAATACTGAAGACATACAAACTATAAAAGAACACATGAAATTTATGTAGTAAGAAAAAGTGTTAAGCAACCCAGAATATATTTAAAATTGTTCTTAAGTACATCAGTACATAAAGTATTTAGCTTGCACTTGGTTGAGCTGTTTTTTTGGTCATGGTGGTGATGGGCTCTTCCATTATGAAGACTGTCCTTCATCTCAGAGTCAAACCCATACACCCAAGTTTCATTACCGGTAATGATCCTCGACATGAAGGACCGGTCATCCATGGCACTCTGACGCTGTTATTGGCAGACTTAGACGCAATGTTCCTTGCTTGTGAAATGCCTGGAGTGTTCTGTATGATAACCCATAATGGCACAATTATCATGCCCAAGTCCCCAAATGGTCCATGGACAAATGGACATTTGCTTGGGGCTTAAACTTGTTGAAGGTCTTCCTGATCTCTCGTCATCTTCCAGTGACATTCTTCCACTCTCAAACAACTCATTGCAGCATCACCATAAACTTCTTGAATCATGTCAAACGTCCCTGTGGCAGATTTGCCCAGTTTTACATAGAATTTCACATTCACTCTTTGTTCTAATTTGCTGTCCATGATGAAACTGCAAACATGGTAATGCATGTGGTCAGAATTGCACCGGTTGCACAGCTCCTGATGTACATGTGACAATGTCTTTTGGCACACTGACTTATGAAGGGTGGTGCTCCCTGTGACTGTGTCTGTAGCCTTGTACTGCCACCTGTTGACGTGTTACAAAATTAGTCTTAAAACTTTTTGATCCCACATCGTATATCGCTCTACCTATCTATCTATACACAAACACACAAACATTACAGTCCCATTCATTGGAAGTATTGGAATGGCAAGCCTGGTTCTATTGTTGTTACAAAACAGTGCAGACATCTGGTTTGAGATAAATGACACAATGTGCATTCTTCAATTAGTGATGCTTTTCCAGTACTGTACCTCCTTTTTTACTTGTTTGTTTTGGAGGGTTTCTCTCCTCAGTCTGTTCTTCAGAAGGTCAACCGCTTCTGACACCTTCAACCTGCTTCACCTGATCAAGTGCCTTGTTGTGTTGGCAAAGTGATTTGATTAGATTGCGTGCATCCCTCAGTCAGATTGGATGTGAATTTGCAGACCTTATGCAGATTTCAGAACACTATTGTCAGGAGTTACATCATCAATAAAGATAAGTTTGTCTGTTTCAGAAGCAGCTATGCAAGTCCAAGCTATGACACTACCACCAACAGTGGCGGCCGGTCAATACGGGCGCAGGGGGGCCGCCCTCCTTAAAATTAGGCAGAGAAGAATGCTACTGCTACTTTAACTCGTGATTATTTAACATAATATATATATTTTTTAAATAATGAAATAAAGTCATTTAGTCACAATATTTCGCTGTATTTCTTAATTTAATGCATTTACAATAAAAAAAACTCTACACTGTATTACGTTCATTTGTGTTTGTGCGCTGGACAAACGAGTGTCTATGTAGACACATAAATATTTGAAAAGCATGTGACCTGAGGCTGAGTTCTGATTGGATTCCCTCAAATCATCCTTGGGGCGCAGCACTGTGCGCCCTGAACCCTCCCACTTTTGTTCTTAGCGAATCAATATTGTTTTAAAATATTTGGGATCATGTGATTGGAAAATTCTCAACGAAGAAAGGAGAACAAAATTTCTTTTCAAATAGAGCCACTGGCTTGTGTTTATGCAGCTTTTCTTTCTTTTTTTCTTTTTTTTATGCATTTGTGTGTTTTTCATTACTGACACTAAACCCACTTTAAACTTCAATTCACTGTTTTAAAGTACATTTATTGCATGATTTATTTTATACTAGTAGTAATGATGCTTAATCACCTGATAAATGGCTATTTACAGGCGATTATTAAAGGTTTCATTTTAATTTTGCTTGCACCAGCCGCCACTGACCGCCAACATGCCTGGCAAACACACTTGTAACCTTTGAATCATTCGCGGCATTGCAAATAGCTGCAATGATGTTTTGCAGTGTAGCTGTCATGATGCAAAACATCATCGCAGCCATTTCAGCTACTGTATTTCATTCATTCATTCATTTTGCCATCACTTTGATAATGGTTAATCTCAATGCCAGAACTTTTGTTGCTTGGATTGTGATATCTTCACCACTCCCCTGTAGAGGTTATTAGTGATGTCAGTGACATTTGTTCTTCAACCCCTGCTGTTTTCCTTCGGTAGACCAGTTCCATGTCTGGTTATTCGTGGTTTTCTTTATTGTTGCACTGGCTGTGCTTTTTTTAGTCCACTTTTCTATGCCACTTTTAGTCCGCTTCATTTTGGCTTGCTTTTTTCCCCCCTGCATGGACAGCTCTCTGGTCTTCATGTTGGTTTTTCCGTTGTAACAACAAATGCAGCATTGACAGGTGAAACCCAGGGAATGAGTACGCACTGAAAGATAGTAATTGAGCCTCCGAGTGGCGCAGTGGTAAAAGCGCTCGCCCTATCATCCGGAGATCGCTAGTTCGAATCTACAGCCAGTCAGGGGCGTCTGTGAGCTCGCGCAGCGGAGGGAGCGGATAGCGCTGTCCTCCGAGTGTGTTACGCCGCCCCCAAAGGTGCGCGAGCGAGCAGTTCGAAAAGATGCGGTCGACTGGCATCCCGTAGTTTGGAGGAAACACGCGATAGTCTTCGGCCCTCTTGGCTGAGTGGTAGTAGTAACCTTAATGTCGGAGCCCCCTAGTGACGGGGAGGAATTGGAACCCAGACCCTGGAGGTGCGAGAAAACATTGCTTTAGTCGTACTAAACATAACACTAATTATATCTGTTTGCAGTGCTAGTTGTTGCTATGGTAGGAATGTAGTAAGGAACACACTTGAGGAATACACATTATCTGCTACAGTAAGTACTACACAGGAAATGTACTATTAACGGAAACAGAGTATTAAGGTTGACAACTTTATGCAAATTTATTACGCACATTTGCTTATCAAGCTGTGACTAACCGGACACTGTACATGTGATGACAATGGTTCATTTGGGTTTCTGTTATTCTACCCAAGCAAGAATAGTTCATTGGAAGTAGGGTTGGAAAGAAAACTTGCACACACGTGCGCGCGCACACACACACGTACACGCACACACACTGACTCTTTCGGGACACCACTGATCTCTCTAGATTTTGGACCAACATGTTAGACAGCACTCTCCACTACCACCATCATCATCAATACACTGATTAAGAAATTATGATAATTAAAGCATTATTTTCTTGACTAAATAATAATTATTATATGTAATCTGGGGAGAATCCTTTTATGAAAAACGATATAAACAATCAAACAATAGCCTGGGTTTGTAGTTGCCGATCATGACTCTGGAAAAACATTAATGCATGGAACGTTCTGTTCCTCTTGGAGCTCAGATTGTTACAGTGGCCCTGGCACCAAACCAAAAAAATCTTTTACGGTTTTAATAGCTTCAGCACATGAGGTGGCTCTGTATACCAGGAAGCAAAGACTTCTAAACGCCTGAGAACGAGTTGATCTATTCTTATCAAAGGACAATTTCAAACTTAAAAGCGACAATCTCATTATAATGCAAACAGCCCTTACGTAAAGACATTCTACAGAGACCCTCGCTGAATGGACCTGGAGGCAATCATGCTGTATGGAGAACGGACAGTTCTCCGTCATGATTCATCTCATCATCTCAACAGTGTAAAAAGAAATCTGAAGAACTGATTGAGCTCAAGGTGGGGGTTTTTCTTGAGCACTACAGAGATGTGAGTCTTCACTTCACTGTAATAATGAAAGGAAGATTTGGGTCCTGAATCAGACCTGGCCTTATCGGTCTGCTTGTGTCTGCGGCCTATCATATCATTTGTTACTTCATAACCATAAAGTTGCCTCACAGAAACAAAAAATGTATAATAATATATACATATATATCTTTTATATATGAAATTTTTTGTTTCTGTGATATTGTGATATACTCTATCACTCTTAGACCTAAATACTAATTCCACTAATACATAATAATAATTTCATTATTATATTTCAGAATTATTATTATTAAGTATTATTTAAACTGAATACCTCTAACCACGTTCCCAAGAAATACCAACCTTTATATTTCTCATATTTTCATTTAGATCTTCGAAATCTCGATGGTGAATTCTTCTCTCATCCAGGCAGAGATTTTCCGTTCAGTGCAGCATCCAATTATTTCAAAAAGCTGTCAAGAACTGAACTAGTTCAACATCTCTCATGCCCTCCTCTACAAACTGCTGCACAATGTGGTTATCACTTTGGCTATTCCTCTACGTTTGAACAGAAGGAATTGGACTGTGCTGTGAAACTTGAGCATGCAATGTTGGAGCAAGCAAAAGTGTCCTTGTCCTCTTTAGAAGGCATAAAATTATCACATTTGAAAAAGCTAATTTGAGTTTAGGTAATTTGTCTTACTTGAAGAGTTTGTCAACAAAATGGGATTTTGTTTTTGATGTTTTCTGTTGTGAGAAAAATGTGCTTTTTCAAAAGAAGCAAGAAGTATTGCAAATTGATGCAGAATCTTTTGTGCATGAGTCGCGAGAGTGTTGAAAAGCAGAAATGCGAGAAATATTTTGTGAAAATTGTATGGGTTTGATAAGTCTGAATTTTGGGCGAAACCTATAACTCCGTCTCCCACAGCTTTGTCAAAAAGGACAGACCAGGCTGCATTTGTTTTTGTGATTATTTAAGTATGCAAATTAGCATCAGTGAATGCTATGTTGGCTGAATCATGCTCATGCTTTTGATTTTGATTTTGTCGTGAGACAAACAGAAAGTTAATTAGATTGAGGAAATCATTTTAATTACAAAGGATGTCTGAGTTCATGTGAAACATTATAATCAATACCAAAACTTTGTTTTTTACACCACCGTCAACGTCCTCCTCTAGCAGTTTTAATTTCACTTCGGTACATTTTGTACAGGGGATTCACAGTATAACCAAAAGCTTCGCACACATACTGTAGCATGTGCATTCAACGTCTCTTGTGTACAAATGGCTCATGCATGCTTTCACTAGCGTATCCCATGAAGTCTTGTTAAGTATATAACATGGTATTCGCACAACATCCAAAATGCATAATGTCCTATTTCACAGAACGTACCATCGATTCTTCAACATTCTTCAATAAAACTTTGTATGCAGTCATGGTTGCCACTGTGTTGCACTGGAAGCACCTTTGCTTCATTAATCACATGACAGAAAGAAGTGAAATGACTGGCTTTTCTCATCGTCTTGGCTTTTGCTCGAAATTCAGGCAGCTGTGCATCATGCTTTCTTCAACATCACAGCGGACCATCAGATCCACACACAACTTGTCACAGGTTTTATACTTGATGCTCTTCCTGATGCAACCCTTCTGTTTTACCCGGGCTTGCCACCGGCAATGCATGCAGAGTAAACGGCAGAATATGGAACAGAAACATCCTCAATCACCTTCGAAAGTCCACCATCAGCTCGATTGTGATTGTGTGCGTAAGATCAAGCGTGTTGTGATCTTGTATGACAATGCACGTCTGCACACTTTGCAAAAAATTGTTAAATATAGTCCTGATCTTACTCCATCAGACTTTCATAAGGTTATATAGCGGTTTTCAAATTAAATGTCTTGATAATGACAACCATGTGTGTCAGAGAATAATAATAATAATAATAATAATAATAATAATAATAATAATAATAATAATTAACAAAATGGGTAAAAGTCCAAAAAATGACAATCACACTTGGATGCAAAATGGATCATATGTAAAGAATATGTTTACTTCTACCTAATGGATAAATATTGAATTCAAATTTAAATGTAGTATGTATTGCCACTAATTGTCCATTGCACTTTATAACAAAAGACAGAAACAGCTTTAGTGTTTGTTTCTACTTAATATTCATTTATCTAGACGCTGATGGCAATTTTCTAGAAATGAAGTTATAAATCGATCAATCAGTTAGTTTGTCAATCAAAGCCCAGAAGCACCACGTTGCTGGATTTGATACGTCCTACCAATACTGTAAATATACTGCACATCCACAATATAACATCATATCTACAGCAGCACCTACAGCACACTGCTGGATATGAGATGGTAATATGGTGTCAGCGCAGTGGGAGTCCTTTTGAAAAAGGCCGTTTTTACATGCAAATGTAGAGCCTCTGATTCCTTTTGATTCAGCACTCAACGTTAGACCTCAGTGTGCTCGCGAGCGCACAAGTGGTGTTCAGGTGAAATTACTGAAAATTGGTTTCTTGCTTTGTTAAGCACCTGTGGAGAGATCAAAGAACACTGCTGCGTATGTGTCATCTCGATTTCAATGGGCGGCGATTTTGCAATACCTGATAGGTTAGTCAGTGGAGACACAAAAGAAAACTTTATATGACCTTATCAATGACAATGTGCAGTTGTTCTTTGGAAGGTTTTTATCGATGATTAAAGAGGAAGCAAAAACACACACAAAAAAAGCCTTTTTATAAAGTAGAATCACAAAATACATCAGAACTGTTTTCGTCCCCACCTTGCTTTTATTATTGATGTTAAACGAAAGCTTTGGTTTTTCCATTTTCGTTTATGCCATTGATCCAAAGTGACTCACCGGAATCATCATGTTAGCTAAAAAGTAGTTGGGGTTGGTATAGCATAAAAACACACAAAACAATTTAGCTTGAACTGAGAGCCTGAATGTTTATTTATGTCTTTGGATTTTTAATATACCTATAAACCCTAAAGCAGGTTATATTTGTGAAACACAAGCCGTCATGTGGCTGCTCACCAGACATACCATGTCTACCAGAGAAAACCATTTTTCCTTCATGTAAATAGGCTGAGAATCTTTCAGTAGAGCTACAGTAAGAAAGTAAGACACCTAATCTCTAATATTCAAGTGAGTCTGAGCTCCATCTCTCATCACTTCCCTGAACGAGTGATCGAGCGTTTGATGAACGCTCATCAGAGCCACTCGACTACACCAGAATCCTTATATAACAGCATCCTCCACTCAAAAGACCAGTTCCAGCCCTCCGAAATCTATTCTGGAAAAGGAAAAAAAACTCAAAAGAAATGTCTCTTTCACCAGTGCTGCCCATAAAAAAAGACCAGAAAAAGATAGAACGCGTAATGATTAGCTAGACTCTGAAAAAAAGGTAATTAATGCTAATTTGTCTTTTGAACGACATCTGCGTTACTGTGTCTTTACAACAGCTGAACCTCGTCATAGGAACGGCAAAGCCGCTTCATCCTTTAAGCTGGTCGCTCCAAACTCCGGCAAGAGGAAATTACAAAGGTCTTTCGTAAAAATGGCTAACCAATGACTTCAATGGCCACCGTCGGCTTGATCTCATCCATTTATGGGCTCCAATCAAACAGAAAGCTCAGAGGCTCATGAATAAGTCAGAGACGGATGTGAAGAGGATTCAGGAAGTCAATATTTGGTCAATGCAAAATCGATTGGTTCAGTGGACGAGTATGAATCAGAATGACAAATTCAGGATAATTTATTGGGTAAAGGAGTTCTGGTGATGACAAGTAGGATGGTGGATGGTGATGACGACAAATAGGATAATAGGAATAAGATATTGAAGGAGTAGTACTGGAATGTTTTAGGGGGGGAAAAGGGGTCACCAATAAAACTAATTTTACCAAGTTTTCTTGAACATGCATGTATTATGCATGTAATATTTCTCATTATTCAATTTTTATGAAACACTAAGGCTATGAAATAACTTTTTTAACGTAAAGCATAAAATCTACTTCTTCTGTACATCTTTACCTCTCCTTGAAACCTTTGAGAATAATCATATTAAAAATGACTTTAAAACTACAAATAAGTATAAACCATTATTAGTGCCAGCCTACAACAAGTAGAACACATACTATATATTTCTGACAGTGTATGCAGTCATTAAAGCCATTGACACCACATCACCCTCCCAAAGATCTTGTGGAGTCCAGAGCCCACTGCACCACTATACAAGGAGAATCTACACAATATTGGTTATAATTTTTCACACTAAAATGTTATGGCTGACTGATGGTTCTATGAAATTCCAGCATGATATTTATAAATATATTGAGCTGCACTGATGTGTCGCTTTGCATGCACAGTTATAGAGCCATAGCAAAGAGCTTAAACTTCCAAGTTGGTTCTATAATATGCAGGTGCAAAGTTGATGGACAGGTACGGGTGCAACATCAGCACCAACTGCCTGCATCGGAACCCCTTTAATAGACCAAACATGTGGAAACTACTTGAAGTGAGGTCCTGTAATGTGCAAGTGGTACTGGTGAACAAATGTCTATACAGTTCCCCCAGACAGGTGCGTCTACTCATCTGCAAGTCGGTGACAAGTTAATAGAAGCATCAGACACTCCACTCGCTGAGTGTCCATGTTGTTTTCACCATTCAAATGTTTTACTGCGGCTAAGAGTCTCATCACTGTAAATGTCAATCGAGGTTTATGTATTCATTCACAAGATATTTCAACACAAGTCCTGGTTTGACTTGAACATCCTTTGTATATTAAATGACAGAACTACTGTATTGCGTTCGCATACTTATTCCCCTCCACTTTGAGAATGTAAAACATTAAAAAGCTTTAAAATACTGTAAGTATTTCAAATGTACTGTACATCATTTTATTAGAGGTATGTTTGTTGCATTACATGGGCATTTTTAATGCGCTGTGAATGTGCAGAGAAAAACAGTGGACAAAAAACATCAAATGTTTTAATGTTCATTTGCTTTATGGATGTCAAATTTGCCTAAAGGAAAAATCCCAATCAATGGATCACTCAAAACATGAATAGTATTCAGGTTATTACGTCTAATTGCAGGAGAAAAAAAAAAAAAAAAAGGAGCTGATGCAAAACTTGCCATGAGGTTTTGAGCCACTTCATTTGAGAGGTATTTCTATTAAAACGATTCACATTATGGCAAAGGGGGTAGGAGGGTAGGTAAAGAGGGTCATTTTGGTCCGGTACCCAGGACTGTAGAGGGGAGGGGGTTGGCAGTCGTACGTGTATAAATGCACCAAGCACTATGTGAAGGACCAGAGAAAGACTGCAGACTTCACCACATCCTCCCAAAAAAGAAAAAGACGTGCAAGAACAATCCACTGGCACATCGGCTGATTAAAAATAAATAACATTGTAATATTTTTCATTTCATTAGTTTACTGATAAATTGTTAAGTTGTTCTCTTTTATGATAATGGAATTTTGGAGACTCCTTGCCGTAATCATCTTCATCAGTGTCCTTGCATGCAGTGCTCAAGGAATGTCCTTTACTCTTAATAAGGAACACTGGATTTCAAAGAACTGGGAGGTATGTACGGCTCTATGAATGAATATTTCTCTTACATTTACATTAGTAAGCGTATATAGTTTCATAAAACCTAATTCATATATTGCAGTCTATTTCTAATGTTAGGTCTATTAATAATTCAAGAACATACATTTTTGTATCAGTTTTTTTTTTAAAGAATAAAATTCTGAATTAAATATTTTAAATATATTTTCAAAATAGCGAGCACATTTTCTAGCTGTGCCTTTCACACTAACAAACACAGCAGAATAAAAATAAAAAAAAAGATTCATTATTTCATTTTACTCAAAAGCCCTATGTTTTAATGTATACTAGGATAAACCTTTGGTGGACTCTTTAGCGAGTGAAGTGGCAAGTCTAATCAAGAGATCCAAAGCGTACCAGTTCTATGGTCTAATGGGAAAACGTGATGGTGAGACTTGTTTCTTTTATTTTGCCAGTATATGTGGATGGCTTTGATTAAAATACATTTTCCACATACATGTTGTAGATGTATTGCAGTGTTAAAAAAAAAAAAAAAAAAAAAAACACTAATTCATGTCTCATTGCTCTGTAGATCTTCCGCGTATGAAACAGGGTCAGAAAAGTGAGTAGTGAAACTAAAATCTTGGACATATTTGTTATTGAAACCTCTCTCATCACCAAACTGCTGATATTCATCCAAGAATACTATATTTATCAACCATATATATTTATATCCTGTTTTGCTTTGCTCTCTTTATTTGCAGGAAATAAAGGAGAGAAGTTTGTTGGACTAATGGGGAGATCATTGAGAGGAGGTAAATTCTAATAGACACTATTTTTTTGTATCTGCGTTTGATGCTGTTGATGTAGTGGTGCAAGGCTCGCTCAATAAATCATTCATTCTTGGCATTGATTATTACAGCTGTCATTCATCTGGAAACACCAACGCTATCTGTGGCACATGCGTGACTGTAATGCTTGGCAAACATGTCCACACTGAAAGATTAATTGCTAACCTTTGTAAACATGCTAGAAATGATAGGGTGAAACGTGCTTCTCAGAATTAACGCGGAGCATCAGTCGAGCATCATGAAGTCTTTCCACCTATTTTTTGTGTGTGTAAATTGCTGAGTATGAACGTGTTTCTATAGTCATTTTAATACACATTCCTGAAAAAAAAAAAAAGAATGAATAGATTTTCACTTTGGTAACCATCACCATTTAGTGTTTTTCTTGAAACAAGACACAAATGTGCAGTCTGGTACTAAATCCCGACCATCCAAAGTAGCTCATTAGATCTGTAAAATAAACTTCAGTTACATCACCCGACTGTTTAATTAATTACATTTGTTTTTGCAGACACTTTCACAAGAAAAATTCCAGCCGAGACGAGTACAGCTATGCAATCCGACACGCAATCAGGTGCTGCATTTCAAATCACACTCCCTGTACTACTGTATAAAGTATGATTAAGATCATCTTGATAAAGCTTGACATCTTTGTTTTCCTCCTCTTAACAGATTCGCAAGAGAAATGGGACAAAACTGAATATTACTGATGGTCCTGATTCTGTGCAAGAACATTGTCATATTTAGAAGAAACAATAAGAATCCTTTAACGTGAAAATTAAGCTGGGAAATTTTAAATAAACTCTTATTACCTGTTGCACAAAAAAAAGTATTTGAAAGCGTATATAAAGATGTATATAAAACAAACTACAAGTATTAAAAATGTGCACTTTTCATTTTCTTTTATTTGTGATCTGAGCATGACTATAAAAAAAAAAAAAAAAAACAAGGAACAAAAAGCAGTGATCTCACAGAGAAGGAAAAGGTGAAATACTGTTTGTGTGCTGATTATACCATACCAAATTGACACCAGTCTGAGTATTATACTCAATGTGGAAAACATGTGTCGGATTCCTTTGGTGGGAGTCGCCGGTCACACGGAGCTGTCAGTAGTCTGTGTCATTCCTAATATAAAAGCACTTGATTGAAATATTCAGCTAATTACCAAGTCCATCATCAGTTAGACTGCTGGGTGTGAGAGCTGCATATATGCTTTGTAGTGACGCCTACACTTTGAAACTGAATGGCCCAACCCAATTCCTACCACGTAAAGTTTTAGTTTCATCAGATCTGATCCAGTTAATCAAGGCCAGTGAGAATTCGGTAACATCTGAATATTAAGGTGTGTTGGAATTAAGAAACTTTTCTTTTTAAAGAACTGGGTGTATCTTCGTTACATTGATGTCAAAAAGTCATCCTTAGAAACGCAAAACACGACAAAATGTGCTTAAAAGAGAAGATCTGGAAAATAATTACAATTGCACAAGAACAAAAAATTTAAAATAAAAAATAAAATGAAAAATACAGAGAGAGAAGTAGAATGGCCACACAGAGACCAAAATAACAATGAACCTTGTAAATTCATTGGAAAAGACGCTGACTTATGGCAAAAGGCTGAAATGGGAGAAAAACTGTATTCTGTGGGTCTTTCTATGTTCCTTTGGGAGGGGTCCATTTCAGAGAACTTGGATCTATGGTCTTGTTGCTGGTCCCTCGTTTGGTCTCTTTTGCTTTCCAATCATCAATCAGATCCTGTGACGACAGACATCGAGGAACAGTTTATTGTTACTCATATAGTACAGATGGGGGAAAGAAAAAAAAAAAAACACTATATGACTAAGACTGGATAATATAACAACATTATTAATATGATAAGCCATGATGTTCGTATAATAAAGGAAGGAAGGAAGAGTTGTCCTGAGGGATGTAATATGTTTGTTTTCTTTGTAATTCCAGCTAGTAAAACTGTTAAATTATTTATTTACTGTAAAGGCTCTTTACTTTAAAGCCACTTTCTGGAAATCCTAAAACATTACGAAAATGACATTTTGAACAGTGTCTAAGTACTTAATTTCTGAAGATCACAATTTGATCTCACTGTAAATCTCCTCAAATAACTAACTTGCCAGATTTTGCTCAGTAAGAACTCCATGAGATATTTCTACTTGACAGCAATATTATATACATCACAAAAATAACAATACATATTCCTGTGTAACCAGAAAAACATGTTTTAAATGCTTTGTTTATTCTGTAACTGCACGAGTACAGGACACGTTGACTCTACTTAGTATGCGTCTCCAGCACAGCTTCATCTGACATGACACACTGAACCTTCAAAGTAATTATTTAATGTCTGAGTGCAAAAGGAGTATTGTTTACAATGTTACAAGGGTATTGTTTATGTTCATCATGGATGATGTCTGGATCACTGACAGAACGGTATTGTCTAAAAAAAATTAATAAAATAAATACATTTTGTGAACGTGGAGCAGGATTATTTCCCCCAAATACTAGAACAAATACTTTAAATTTTTAAAAACAAAAAACCAAGCGTGAGAACTTTATAATACTATGGTGACAATGTGTAACAATACACCAACATTAAGAGCTGGGTGGCTCTTATTCTACAGCACTGGATTATTCAGCTTTCACTTTCTATTATATTATAGTGCATTATTTTGTCTGGTCAGAATGGCCCGCTCATCGTTGTTTGCAACTATATTTACAATTTCTGTTTTGTTGTGTTACCTGTCTCTTTAACACCAAGTGTTTCCCCTTCCAGTATTTCAGCATCTGCAGCGACTGCAACGTGCTGACGATATCCACCGGGTTCACAGCAGTCTCCTGGCTGATTTCTAAGCAAAAACGAAATGCAACCTTCAAAACTTTAAACTGTTAAACTATTCACAGAGCCCTTACAACAGTGTTGTTCCAGCACTCCTCCTTACCTTTGGCAGTCTTTAAAAACACTCTCTTCCTCCCTGGTCGAAATTCATAGATTCAGTTTTTGAACTCTGTAAGCTAGGGATCTCAAATCTCTCTTTTGTACCCTGACCTGGGTGGCTGAGGTTTTGTGTTAAGAGACGACCGTTCTGTACTTACCCTTGATGGAGATCTCTTTGCCCTGGAAGTTGTACATGTAGCGCAGCAGGACTTCCTTCCAGTAGCTGCGGTAGCTTATGAGCCCCAAGTCAGAAAGAGGCCTTTCAGGAGATCCCACTTTCTCCTCCACCTTGGACAGCAGATAACCTAAAGCAAATGCAAAGGGAGGGGGGGGGGGTTAGAAAAGACAGACATGCTAAAAATTTTAGAAATATCAATTATTACAAGCTCTTAATGGCAGCAAGTTACAACCATCTCCCTTTTTTTTTTAAATCTGAGAATGTTTTATTATGAGAAGAAAAAAGAAAAAAAGAAAAAAACAGACACAATGACACTGATGCACTCGTCTGCTATTCGGTTCTTAGTGCCGTGTCACATGCTGCTAACACCGCTCTCTTTATGAACACTCACTAAAATCAATCAGCATCTTGCCATAGCCCTGTCTCATGTACTGTGGCATGGTGAGAATGCAGGAAACGTTGTAGTTCAAGAAGGAATTTTTCTCCTGCCAAAAAAAAAAAAAAAAAAGGATTAGCAAAAATCTTTCAATTACTTACAGTAAAACCTTGGATTGCGAGTAACCAAGACGAGCAAAAATCTTAAGGTCTTGATGTACGCTTTGTCTGTCGAGCGTCACATTATACAGATTGTGACGAGGGTTCTTCTCCCTTTAATCGTCTCCCATGCTTAGTCTCAGTGCGCGTGCGTCACTTAAATAGTCAACATCCGTGCGCGAGTGTATTGTTTACTATAACATTGTGACTATGCGTGTATGTGCGCATGCGTAAAGCATTTTTTTTTGTCAAAAATGGGGTGACTGTTCCTAAAGTTAGTCACACACTCACACACACAACACACACACACACACACACACACAAAAAAAAAAGATTCCGTCAGTGTGTGCATGTGTAAGAAAGTCGTCTTTCCTTTTAAGTCACTCATACCAGCCACTTTTCTTTTCAAAGGTGAAGTGCAGGTTAATTAGGGCCCAAGCACTATTACATCAGACCTATGTCGTGAAGGGCCCTCTTGTTTTCCTAAGGACTTTTTTTTCCAACCTTTTGGACTTTTCGGGGGTCTTAACATGCATCAGGATTGCTGAGAATCTCGTGGCCCAGGGCCACCAGGGGCCCCCACACAAGATTTTGCTGCCTAGCTCATACAAACTTTTACGTAGGCACAGAAAATCGGTTCACATTTAGAGCTCATCGAGCCGAACAACTTTCGCGCTGCATGTCCTGGGCTAAACTCAACAGGAGGCCGGTTATTTTGGGTCGTTCGCAAAAACGCACCCGATGGATTTTGATATACTCCTCCTAGGGAAATTATACAATTGCAACCAAACTGGGCCAAAAAGACATTGAGGATGCAAAATTGCGGAGGGATTTTTGATATCTCAAACGGGTCAGCCGTGATAATGTCTTAAACGTACGCCGAAAAATTATTAATAACTTTCTGTGTGGCCTTATATTGAGTGACATTATATTCAGTGACATCACACACACACACACACACAGACACAGACACAGACACAGACACAGACACACACACTAATGCGCTCAACAAATATTTAGGGCCCAAACTGACATTAGCTCTGTATAGTGTGTGATGTGTGCAGGTTGTGAGGTGCAACCAAGTGGCGATGGCTATTTCGAGGTCTTAACACACTCGAATGACATAAGGTTGTGCGGTGCGCCCGGGGTGGGAATGGCACAGGGTGCTTGGGCCAGTCATCGTTGCTCGCAACTATATTTTTATTTATTTTTACTTTTTATTATGTATTAATTCTTTTAATATGACTATTTTTGGGTTTGTAGTTCCATTATTTCTCAGGGGATTACAAGCACGCTACCGGAACTAATTATACCCGCGATCCAAGGTTTAATTGTATTTATAAATTGTGTGGCAAAAAACAAACAAACAGAAAAACAAACAGCACCACTAAAGTGCATATAGTATGTGTAACCATTGTCAGAGAAGGCAGAACTAACCACTGGTCCCTCCATACCTTTGAGAAATATCCCACGAGATGGCAGCCCGTGTTGTCCGCCTCAGTCATGACATAAAAAAGGAATGGCTCAACGTCATAATACAGTGTCTTGTGGTCTAAAAACAGCTTAGCCAGCAAACACAGGTTCTGGCAATAGATCTACAGAGAGAAAGATGAAAGGTTCTTTTGTTAAGGCATGTGTTTGGTCTCCAATAAAATAAAATAAAATATATTAAAAAATCGCACAGCTACACAGCACACGTGTGATGCTTGTAAACAATCGGCTATTACCTTGTTTTTTTTCCCGTCTACCTCGAACACGGAGATGGCCCCTTTTCGGTAAACCTCATCCCCTGGAGGGTGTTTCCACACGCACTTTGCCTGTGGGGTTCAACTCCAGATTAGAAGCAAGAAAAGAATCAAACTGCTGGCTAAGCATTATGCATAGCGTAATAATAGAGAAAGGTAGAACTCTGAAATGCTGAAAAGGTATCAGGTTGGATTCGATGCGGCATGGCTAGACTTGCCATCCCTTAAGGCAGCGAGGACTGCACCCTGTTGAATGGCTGAGACACTGGCTATTATACTATGCAGGCTGAAGACCAACACTTACTTAAGAAAGCGCTAAACCTTATTGATCTTAAACAGAAAAAACAAATAAACATAGTAATAATATACAGCATAATGTAATATTATAGTAAATCCGTGCACATGCATATCTGATTATTATTTCAAGTGAATTGTTAGGTCCTGAATAAAACTTAATCTAGATTTAGATATCTTTAAAAAATGTTAAGAGTGAAAGTCTTAGAGAATAATTGAGATTAACAATTGAATAATAATCTGTGAAATTATTGAGGATTACATGGTGTCTTAAAGCGTGCCACCACAATGCTTGCAAGGTCTCATGTGTCTTTGTTATTATTATTATTATTATTATTATCATCATTATTTAGCACTGTTTAATAGAAGGATTAACAGAAGGCAAAGACGATTTTCTTTAAAAATAAAAGGCTATAGCAAAGAACAAAAATACAGGTCCCTTATAATTACAGCTTGATTGAAAGAAGCCTGAGATTATGCACCATGTGTCTGCGCAGGATGGTCTGGCTCTTCATGTACTTCAGGCAGAACTCGCAGACGTAGAGGCGGCCGAGCCGGGCGTACTCCTCTGGGTAAGGCGAGTGGTACCAGGTGTCCAGCTCGTAGCGGCCGAACAGGATGGTTTTTATCATGTTACTGCCTTCTGTGATTTGCCCTTGCATACGCAGCTTCTCCTGAACAAATTCGACACACAGAAGAAAAGAAAAAAGAAAAAAAAACACACCTAAATAAGTGCTATCATTTAACATTTAACAGTATGTTTAAAATAAGTGAATAGAAGGCAAAGAACACTGACAGGAAGAAACACTGTAGCAGAAGCACCACAAAAAAGTTGTGATAAACAACTTCTTATTTGAGAGGTTAAACAATTCTGACTGGCGATAGCAGAGGCTGATGAAAGTAGTAGTAGTTTTGTAATAGTAGTTTTGTACATTACAAAAAAAATAAATAAACATCACGTGTACCTTTCTAATACAAGAAACCCTTTATGGGTTTAAAAAATATCGCTTTATTTATAAAAATGGATTTTCCTCTTTTCTTTCACTAAACAAATCTGTTTGTTTTTTTTCCCATAAAATTTGTACTACTCTAGTGTACTCTGCTGCTAAATACCAATATTACATACCACACAACTCACTTTAAGATTAATTAATTAACATGTGCATCCGTACATTTCACCTTATTCTACTTTTCTCTTCTACCTATACTTTGTTTTGGCTATTAAACAGTACCTTTTTATTCAAAGTTTATACAGTTCATATTAATTTACAGATATCTTATACAGATGTTTATTCAAGCTTTTTATTCACTTGCACACTAATTCCGTTTATCATCATTCCTTATCATTATTCCAACCGTTTAATATTTTATGTATGTTATTTAATTTGGTATTTGCATTGATGTTTTTTTTTCTACTCTGCCTGCCTTAAATTGCCCCATGGGTATAAATAAAGTTATTATTTTTAATAAAATCAAATTTTAGCGTATTACCGCTTAAAGCTTTTCCTGTTACACTTGGTAATAGGTCTGTTTTGCTTTCCCAATCTTCAAGATTTTCTAGACCATTAAACATTTTAAACACTTAGGAGTTTTCAGCTCACGTTGTTCAATGGCAACAATCAATACACAAGAGGAAAGTTTTAAACAGAAACTTTGCATGAAACCATAGTGTTTTACAATTTCACCTTGAAACCAGGACATGATTCAGGGACGTCGCACTTAATACTTCGGGATGCACGTACGATATACAGAAAGTTCGTGAACAATGCTACTTGAGCTGGTGCTTCGAGTCCTGCCTCATCATCACCACCCATGCCCCACTCTGCTTCATGTCCGTCTCCATCACCCCACCTTGGCATGGACGAATCTTCCATAACGACATTCGCAGTTACGTTTTATTTCTTGGAAGCTGGATGCGACAATCGAAATGGATGCGCCCTTTCGAACACACCTCCTGACTTTTTCAAGAGGTGTGTCAAGAACTGTATGTTCAGGCTTCCCACTAGTCAGGTAAGTCAGTGCAAAGAATAATCGTGTTTTTTTTAGGCACTCACATTACAGATGTAATAAAATGTTCCAGCCGTTACAGCGATCCTAAACAATAATTTCTAAAACTCTGGAATCAACGTAATATCGTGGTCTTGAATTTACAGAAATCTGATAACGTCAGCTTAAAAGTTCTTAGCTCAAGAGGTCTAGGAGGGCCTACATGCGGTCTTCCTATAACAACATCCGATGAAATAGTCTTACCAGATCCTCAGACGCTCTCGCTTGGGCTTTTCTGAACAGCTCGAGATCATATTCGCTTGTGATATTCTCTAAGAGTGGCTCTCTTGCTGTTCCGTGGGACTGCCGATGCTCCTGATGAGGGAAAGAGGACAAATTCAATACGGCAGCCTTGACCTGGTAGCACAAACACCTTGGCTCAGCAAACTCAAGATGCTGCATACCATGTACTTTTCTTTCTGCTCCTTTGACAATCCGGAATCCTTCTTCTTCCTTAATTCTTGTACTTTCTCCTTATATTTTACTTGCCTTGCGGTAGGAGCCTGCAGAAATAATATATGATCATTCTCAAACTTATGCAGTTCCAATGTAACAGACGTGTCCTCATTAAATAAATTGAAAAACAGTTTTTGATGACACAAACAACTTTTCATTTTCTCATAACAGATGTTTTTTCCCAAGACGTGACGGTCGAGTTTCACCCCCTAGTGGCACTTCTATCATGTTTACATCTTGCTCATAAAGTTCTACAGGCACTGGGTACAGGAGAGAGAGAGAGAGAGAGAGAGAGAGAGAGAGAGAGAGACCGGCTCTGATGGTGTGTACGTACCCTGTCCTATATGAGGAGCTGCTCATGTGCATTTGTTCAACAAAAACAGAAAGAAATAATGGAAAAGTTGAACTTAAACCACCATGTACCTGGTGACGTGTAGCATGTCTGTTGTCCTCGTTTTGAGTTTGACTTTTTTCTTCTTCTTCTTTTTCCCGCTCAGTGGCCTTCACCTTAACACACACAAAAAACTGTTAAACTTACACCAGCCAAGATACAAGAACATTAAAATGTAAGATAAAAGATAGGGATGGGAATCGGAGGGCATTTTTCAATACGCAATTATCACGATACCTCTGTGCTGATTTGATTAAAATTGAGGTTCTATTGTGAAGTATTACAATCGTTATTACATTTCCCCCCAATTTTGTTACAATTTTAAACATTTACAGATTAATTAATACATTTAATTAATCTGTAAATTTTTAAAATTGTTACAAAATTGTTCCTTAAAACTTTAGTTTTCTCACTTAAAAATCAACACAGCATTTAAATAAAACAAACTAACAGTTTAACATTCTACTGAGCAGCGTGTGCCTCTGTCATCCGCCATAATTATTATTTCTAAACAACCTTAATGAGTAATGCACTCTTACCACATGAGATGAAAATGTGTAAATAGTTCAGAGTGCGCCACCTGTAGGATTATATAGTAACTGATGTTTTACCTCCTCGAATACCTCAAAAGTGTCAAAACTTTAACTTGAAAGTGAGTGAGCGGGATTCCTAACTCGTGCACTTCCCGATTAATTAGGGCTTGCAGTGTTTTGAGATTGGTGTAAGTGTCTGTAATGAGCGGGTTTGAGACTAAAGCTCCGCTCGCAAAGCTTAGATAAAATGGCAGATCAGAACTTTTGAACACGCACAATTATGAGTAATGTAAAGCCATGAAAATGCGCCACTCGAAAGCTCGGCACAGAATCGTTTATATCTGAGGCTGATCGCCGGCAATCAAACTAAAGACCAGCCGATTCTGAGTCACTGGCTGATCAATAGGCTCATCTCCAGTTTAAATGTGAAAATATTTCAATCAATTTGGGAGTCAGTGTGGTGATACGTGAAACGGCAAACAGAAGAATCGTGATTTATAACTGAACCGTTTCCACATCTTTAATAAAAAAACATTAAAATACAATTCAAATATTGACACAACGCTATCAAACCTTGCACTCCTCAGCTGACAGGTTGTGATAAAGAGGACAGCCGGATATGGAGAAGTGTCTTTCATGTTTTCCAGTTAAATGTCCTGTTAAAGCAGAAAAGGTCAAAAAAACAAGCTGTGATAGTCTGCATCTGCATCATGCTTTATTAGGGGGAAATAAAAAAGACGACAACAGCAATGCAGTGTTTTTTTCGTGCAGGGCACTGGGAAGAGAGAGCGACAGGTTTACACACCGAGAGAGTTGCATCCAGGTGTGGGGCACTTCATGTTAAAGTTGTAGCTCTCGTGGAAGCGCCTGCGCTTTGGCCGATGAGAGGGATCGCTGCCCGAGTCTTTCTGGTCCTTGGCTGCCCCTTCGTCGTGGGATGCATTGGGACTGGAGATGTCGATGTCCGACTCGGACGAGGGAGCGTTGCCCGTGGGGGTCCTGGGGGGCGACTCGTCTCGCTCTGCTGCTTGCTTCACGTCTGCTGGGACATCTAACGTGAGAAGTTATATAGTTTGCAATATGTTAATATGACCGTGTGATAGACTGTGTGTGTGCAGGAACGCTGCAAGGCATGTACATAAATTGGTTCTAAAGGGGAAAAAATATAGAATACACAGACAGACAGGCCTGTCAACTTCTGTCTAAGCATTTTGGCAACTGGTTCATCCCAATGTTTATTATTTTAACTAGTCCAACAATTTCAACAAAAACAACACTGGTTTAACAACAGGAGACCGTGAAGCGTTATTAAAACACTCATATTAACGTCTGAAACTTCAAGGAAGGGGATGTCAGTTTGCACCCATCACTGGAATGAAGATGGGTAGGAAGAACCCTAGTTTTATTTTCAGCTTTCTGTTTTTTATGTAGAAAAACGTTCTCTCCATTATCATCACAATCAAAAGGAACGAACAGTGCTTCCCCTTCTGAAAAACAAAAACAATACAAAAAAAAACAAAAACATATTTGATCTTTAAGTAATCCACACAGCGTCTATAAGGCGCGTGCTGTTCTAGAACAATAATTACCGGCGGCTTGGTGTGATGTGGCCCAAATCAAAGCAGACTTACCGTTTCCACCATTACTGTGTATTTCACCACGAGAATATATTTTTTTTGTTAAGTGGTGAAAGACGTGATTATTGTTGCCGAATATCTGTGACACAAAGTAAGTTGTGTTATATCACAGCATGGCTGAGTTCTCAAGTCTGATTGATCAGAAAGTATCGACAAAAGTTCCTATCAACACTCCTTACAATCCTTAAAAACTTTCCTTATAGATGTTTCCATACACAAGTTTAAATGTATCGTTTACATATGATACATTTGATTAAAATGAACCTGATTTGCCTTCCAGTCTTATATTACAGTGAAAACTGCTGTGACAGGAACTAATCAACATCTGACCAGATCTGAGAATTTACCAAGTCAGTCAGTCACTTAACTCTTCCGTTTGTATAGAAATATATTTCTATATACTTTCTATCTATAATACTTAAAATTAAATCAGTAAAAATAGCATATTAACAGGAGCGTTTCTTCCAGGAGGCACGGTCACATGAAAAAAAAAAAAAAAAGTCCAGCTTTCACTACAGAGATAGTGAATAGAAGATCAAACAGATTGGCTCAGAAACAAGTAAGAGAGGAAACTTGAGTGATTCATTAGAAACTAGTTCTGCAAGATTTGATAAAATAAAAGCATAAATAAATAAATAAAAGTGTAAACAAAATTTCTCATAGCCATATTAGTTTCTAAAATAAAAAACTGATTTAAAAAAATTGCTATAGGGAAAATTAATACACGTCTCAAAATAAATTTGATTTAAAAAAATTGCATCTGTAATTAAAATAGAAATCTAAAAAAGTCTAAACACAGAATGTCCCCCACCATCCTTATTTAATGGTCATTTAGTGAGATGCTCTCAATCTCATTGTACATGCATATGGTGCATATTGTATATGTGCATAGTGACAATTAAAGGCATTCTAATCTAAAACACAGCTGCCAGTCAATAATGTATACGGGAACCAATCCAAGAAAGAGTCGACAAGTGAGACTTGTATAAAATAGGCAATTGCCCCCTCTGCTGACAAAGTATGGAATAGGTGAGGGAGAGATTGACGGCTATTCACTTCTGTTATTCTCACGATACACACATTATATTGCCAAAAATACAGTGGAACCTCAGTTCACGAACTTTGTTCCTAAGTAACCATCCAGTTTTTTTTTCCTTAAGAATACTTGTAAAACTAATCCGTTCTCCGTCACTACAAACTATATTTAACTTTGGATGCATTTTGTTTGTATCACAAAATACATATAAAAAAATTCAATAGCCTTAATTATGTAAAAATACTACAGCACTGAATTTAAAGTGTATAGAAGAGAGCGAACATTTAATTTTTACACGTATTGTTCGCGTTCCTTCCTTAGGGAGACTCTGATGTGAAGGAACGAAGGAGAGGAAAATGTGTGAGAAGGAGGTTAGTGTGATGAAGGAGAGTCACCTTCCATAATAAAAACACTGGGTAATTCTCCTTCAGGGGGGTTTCTCTCTCTCTTTCGCTTCTTGGCCTCTGTTTCGTACGTGCCACCCATTTTCATAAAGAAAAAATCTATCCAGAGATGTTTGTTTGTTTCTTTTGGATTGATCGGATGATGCTTCTCGCCAATGGCTTGAACGTTGCTCCACTTTGCACAAAATAATTTTATCATGTGCGAGATCGAAGACTGAGTAAAGATGATGCTGAGCGTCACACTCGCGGCTTTTGCTCAGCGGATAGCAGGAGCTTGCGAAGGAGGTTTCTGGGTTGTGTTCTGAGGAGGAGTTCGTGACACAAACCGGGACAAATTTCAGCTGATTTTTTGTTCGTATTCTGAAGAATTTGTGAACCGAGGTTCCGCTGTATTCGCTTGCCTGCCTTCACATGCATATAAACTTGAGTAACATCCAATTCTTAATCCATAGAGTTGACTACAATGTTGTGCAGCTATAACAGCTTCAACTCCTCTGTGAAGGCTTTCCACAAGGTTTAGGAGTGTGCTTATGGGAATTTTTACCATTCTTCCAGAAGCGCATTTGTGAGGTCAGACACTGATGTTGTTTCATCATCCAGATCATGTTGGAACTGGTGATGTGTTGTTTTTCAGGAGTCGAGCTCGGCCCCTTACTTTCAGTGGAAGAACCTCTTAATGCTTCAGCACACCAAGACATTTTGGAGAACTTCATGATCCCCAACTTTGTGAGAACAAAGTTTGTGAATGAATGACCCCTTCCTGTTCCAACATGACTGCGCACCTGCCAACATCATATTAAACTGTATGGATTAAGAACTGAATGTTACTCAAGTTCATATACATGTGCAAGCAGTCAAGTGAATAAGTTTTTTTTGGGCAATATAGTGTGTTTAACTTTTCCTTAGGTTTGATTTATCTGCATTTACTGTATGTCTTCGTCGTAAAGCAGTTTAAACATGGGCTGTACCAGAATGAAGTCTGCAGTCTAATTCAACTTTTCATCCTTATCAACGAACAGAGTGAGTTAAACCTGGTTTACTGATGTGCTTTGACCCTTTCAACATTTTGAACCCTTTTCCGTTTTGTTTTGAGAACCAGTTTGTCTGTGTGAATAGACAGCCTGATAAACATGCGTAACGGCTAAATTCTAAAGCCTCTGGCACATTGTTTAACTCCTAGTTCCACTCCGGCACCGTTTGCTGCTTCTACACTGTCCTTTCTTGTGTCTTTACCTTGTGAGCTCTGACTGAGGCGGACAGAAGCTCTAGTTAGCCGTGCGTTACTTCGTGGATTTGCGTCGCTGTGTGAGCTGTCGGTCTTCTCGTGCTCTGTGGAGTCGTCCGAGTCGGCGGTCCCGTCTGAACTGCTCCCGGCAGCTCTCTGCAAGCAAACGAAAAACAAGAACAACTTTACTCACTCACAGTGACTCAAGATCTTGAGTCAGAATAAGACAGACGTGATACCACTCATTCTCTGAAAGCTTGGCCATTTAACACCTGGATGTTGTTCTGGTCGGGTGTCCACAGACTTTCGTTCATACGGTGTACAAGCACAACTTTCTAATGTTAACGATCATCACAGTTCTCGGTTTATCACAGGTTCCCTTTCGAATCTAGGTGCTATATAAGGTTGTTTTCACATTAGGCCAGACTGATTCATAGAAACTCAAAACGATTGTTCCTCTCTCGCTCACCGGTCGGTGATCACACTGTTTTTGGGCACGCTTACATATTTACACCATCCGATACAGCAGGTGGCAGTATGCACCTATTTGGTTTGTAAGCCACCATTAAAACAAAATAGAAGAAAATTCTCTCTCATGCTATAGCTGCGTTCCATTCCGAAGGGTACTTCACAGGATGCGCCCTACTCCCTGCACAGTTTGCAGAGAATGTCAGTGAAGGGAACTTCCCTAGACAAAACAGCACCATTCTAACACCCTGAAAAGCCACCAGCGCAGACGGCACTTCCTCTGTGCATTACCATGGTAACAAAAGCACCTTGGATACCCGTCGCTGTGGAAATTTCGCACTACGAAACTTAAATATTGAATATTTATTAAAACTAAAACTGATAACAATATAAAATTATTGAAGCGTGTACAGTTTGTAAATTATTGATTAATAACAAACATAATAACAGATTAAAGATGTACTGAGATTACATCTAGACTACTAACCTATATAATACTAAGGATTTCTTGATGAAATAAAATATATATATATATATATATTGTGTCCTATTAATATGATGTCATTGTCAATAATAATGATAATAAATTTACAAATCCTTTTTCGAGGTCCATTTTTTTTTTTCAAAGAAATTTTTCATTCCTTTTTCCAGTGAAGACCAGTTGTTCAGTCTAAGGGTGCCCCGATTGATCGGTCGCCGATCATAATCGGCCGATAATAGCTTTGGGAAGTTTCTATAATGGCTGATATTGAAAAGCCGAACAGATGACGCGGGGACTCGTGGCACAATTTTTTTGCGCGCTGCTAAAATGGTTTTACCGGTCTGGCAATTCACCGTGCTGTGTGAAAAAGACAATATATTAGCAATCGGCAACCTGTGTAACAAGCCAATTCCACGAGTCGGGAAGCACCCAAAGCATTTTATCACCACGAACCTCATCAGACATTTGAAGGTTAGTCACATAAAGGAACATGAGCAGTTTTCAAAGTTGGCTGGCGCTGAGAGAGCGGGAGAGTTCAGGCACTCGCGCGCTGCCGCTCACTCAGCTGTCGGTAATTCCCCAAGCTCATCTACACTGTGGCCTTAAGTACGGTTCAACATGAGTTTTGGCGCTGTGATTACATTTCCATCGTTCCGCGCGAGAAATTAAACAGAACATTAAATTACACTAAACATGTTTAATTTTTTGGCGGGCCTTGCAGAACTTCTGGCGACTCACGTCCTACTTGTCTGTTATTTTATTTAATTTTAAACACTTTTGAAAGTTGTATTTGTCAACCTCTAAGCTGTTCCCAATTACTAACCAAGCACAGGCTGCTATGTTTTAAGTTGAAATGTTGCTTGCCAATAAATACAGTTGTCAATTCATGATATTCCTCTTCTTGTAATTTCAATACTTAATTTACATTGTTGTTAGATATAGTTTAAAACATAATGCTACATGATAAGTAGACCCTGTGATCGGTATCGGCCAATACAGCTTCTAGTAATCAGAGATCTGTGATCGGCCCCAAAAATTCTGATCGGCGCACCCCTAGTTCAGTCGTTGATACACCGTTCGAATTTCCCTTGGAACTGATCATTTTCGCTCCATGCAGTTAGGAATCACACCCAACATTACTGAACACCCTAGGAAGTGTACTGCAGGCAGATCGGAACGCACCTTATGTCTGATATTTCATCAAAAAAGTCTGATGTAACACCCTCTGTTATCAGCTATGGCTGTGAGTGTCAGAGGATAAGACTGGCGCGTGCAACGTGCACACGAGACCACTTTTCCCAGCAGACTCTGGAACGGTTCCCGAGCGCGAAGCCGTTATGTTCTCGCTGATGATATTGAGTAGGTCACTCCTTTGCCACCAAAACAGTCATGCGCTGTGTTCTGACACCTTTATAATGGAACCTTTTCCACACTTCTATCTACACTAGCACTTCTATTGGATCAGACTACATGGGCCAGGCTTCACTCCCAATGTCTATTAGTATAACCCTTGACCACCAATGACCCGGTCACCAGTTAACCAGGTTTTCCTGTCCTCCAGCCATCATAATTTGGCCATTCTCACATTAGCTACATTTTCAATATCTCATTACAATGGCGGCTGGAAGTGCGTGGGACATATTAGGCAGTAAGTGAACTTTTTTTTTTTTTTTTTTTACTGAAGTTGATGTGTTCGAAGCAGAAATAATGAGCAAACGTAAGAATTTGAGTGACTGTGCGAATGGCCAGGTTGTGATGGCTAGAAGATTGGGTCAGAGCAACTCCAGAACTGCAGGTCTTGTGGGATGTTCACGGTCTGCAGTAGACAGGAACAACTAAAAGTGATCCGAGGAAGGAAAATCGGTGAACTGTTGACGAGGTCATGGGTGGCCAAGGCACACTGTGCACATGAGAAGTGAAGTCTGGCCCGTGTAGTCCAGTCCAACAGAAGCGCTATTGTAGATCAAATCGGTTAATTAGAAAAAGGTGACAGAAAACACAGTGTATCACTGTTATGGTGGCAAATTTTATTATTATAATACACATTTAATACACAGGAAAAAAAAGTATGATGCATATTATACTAGGGCTGAAACGATTCGAGTAAATCGAGTAATTCGATTACAAAAAAGGATCAAGGCAAAATCTTCTGCCTCAAAGCTTCGTTTAATTAATTTTAAAAGCTTGCATTATGTTTTTGCCCAATTATTTGTTGACAGCACGCTTTTGACATAGTGCGCTTCCGGATGCAAGCCGCCAGTAAACACCAACGAAGAAGAAGCGCTTACGTCACCCACAAAGCGCAAGGAGATGCAAACAGTTAGCTGACGATGAATATCAATACAGTCAAGAAAATATAACAGTGGAGGAAATGATTGACCTGTGACGATTTTGACCAATCATTGTTAACATTGTTAGCTTTTAAAGAGATGGCCTTTAAAAAGTATTTTAAACTAACCAAAATACTGTCTAAGCATCAGTGACATTGTGGTTTTTTTAACGTGCTTTATTTGAGCGAGCGTTCTGATGCGGGCTGCAAAATGGAAGGAAGCAATAAAATTATCAGCGAGGCCAAGAGAAGAAGAAAGCAGCAAGAGAAAACAACAGAAATTGTCAGTAAAGGCTTATGTTTTGCCTGAGATGTAGATTTTGAAACTTTTAATTCTGAAAGTTTAGTATTTTTGTATAATTTTTTATTTTAATGTGTGCTTTAGTTTTTTGATCCTTAAAGTCATTTGAAATACCCCCCTTTTTTTTGCATCCGAGAAAAGGCTTTAAAATAAGAATGTATGGTGCTGTAATTCACTTAATTAATCTCAGTCAACTTTAATACCACTATCTCACCTACACGGTTTCTTGCGGTGGCCGGAAGTACGGTTCTTCATGATTCACCGCAAGTTTTGGCACTGGGATTACGTTTCCATTTTTCTGCGCGAAAAATTTAATATGTTAAAGCCGCCTTAAAAACATGTTTAAACATGTTTTTTTTTTTGGGGCGGACCTTGCAGAACTTTGCGTCACGTCTGCGGGCAGTCGCGGCAGCTCACGGTGCCCAACACTGCATCTCACTGCAAGTCAAACCGCATAGGTGAGATAGGGGTATAGGGTATTCCTTGTATTGTGAATAATGACAATGTTTATTTTTAAATAAAAGTAGATTTTTCTAAAAAGAAAACCAATTAATCTTTGTTTCTCTTATATATTTTACATTGCTGTTTAATTAAGCAAAAGTGCATTTTATCCGATTACTCGATTAATCTATTACATTTTTGGCAAAATACTCTATTATTAAATATTTGATAGCTACAGCCCTATATTATACCAATATAATACAGATAATTGTATAATAATGTTATTATCACAATGTCATATACATCAATATATAACCAATAGGAATAAACGAATAAACTTAATATTAAAAGACCTATACAAGTTTGAATAAAAAAATTTTTGGGCTGACTCTGTATAAAAAAATTAAATATGTTTACATACAGTCAGACAGTTTCTAACTTTTATTATAGTACTGTATACAGTTAGCTTGGGATGGGTAGGTCACGTGACCAATCGCGGATTCGAATCTTTGAGCCGGTTCTGACGAGTCGACTCAGTTTCACTGAAACGATTCGGAGTCGGCGGACGTTAGCTCATGAGTTAGCCCATAGCCAGCTTACCGAACTTAGCGTTATACCGGTTTCCAGACAGATGTATACACTCTCTAACAGGGCAAATATTCGCGGTATGCGGTTTCGTTTTTTCAGAAATATAAATAAAACAGCTAAGTTAGCACAACAATGGTCGTAGATTTCAGTTAGCTTTAGTGTAACGTTACAGCCAGTGGACGTTTCACATTTCAGCACGTTTATTTACATCCGTCTCGCGGTGTGTGATCGTTATTATTATTTTATCTAAACTATCGAAAACATAATTTATCCGCAATATTCGCGTCAAAAACCCGAGCCGAGTGTGAAAAGCCTAACAGGCATCCTGGTTGTACAAAAGAGGAGTCCTGCTATAAAATCTGGCCGCGGTTCAATCTCAAATCCATCCCGGCAGATACAAAGGGCACTAGATAAACAACCGAGGTGTTTCACCAACGCACTAAGTAGTGCACCTATGTAGTGAACACGGATCTTTATGAGGCAACTCCACCCGTGGCTTCGCTAGAAACATTGACCCTTTCGTTACATCTCCATTCTTACCTTTCTTCGAGGCATTATGACAGTAAAGTAATCCCCTTTTCTTCTCAGTGACAAAAATAACCCTGTCTTCTGTATTTGTCTTTTTTATTTTAAACCGGTTTGCCTTTTTTCATTCAGAGCGCGGACTTTAAAATGGACTAACTGTGTAGTTGAAGCAACAACAGCCTCTATCGCGCGCCACATTCTCTTTTCCGGTTGGAACCAACCAAAACCGGAAATGATGAAGAAAACTGCTGTAAATAATTCCACCAGAAGATGGCGGTGTAGACACATGCTATGGTGCCGTCATAATGATTTAAAGCAGCACACATACTTGTGACTTGTTACTCATTATTACGGTTACACCATGGTGTAGGTTTCAGAGTCAGTGATATTTAATCCTTTATATATATATATATATATATATATTCTCTCTCTCTCTCTGTTAGAGGAGAATTTCCCCATGAGAAATAATGGAAACTCTGATTATTTGTTCCACAGCCCCACAGCCCACAAATATTCATATAAAAAAAGTATACAAAATATAAAGTAAAAATAAAACAAATTAGGATGCACATTACCTTTGACAACATTTGTGACTGGTGTTAGAGGAGAGAAGAAGCAGGAGGAGAAGGCGTGGGGGGGGGGGGGGGATTCTACTGTGAGTCTTTGTCTGGTTATTTAAATCTTTTTACGTGACTTTAACAAGGAACCTCTCTAATGACACTTGCTTTTGCCTCCTGTTGAGGATTTTGCGTACTTGTGGTTTAATTCTCTTTAAACAGATTGATCTCATGCGCTGCTACAGCCTTTTTAATTTAGTTTCTTCACGTTGTTGCATTACAGTTACTAAAGAACAGTGACTACACTTGAACTGCTAATAAAAAGAGGGGATGTAAAGTGCCACTATGAGATAAAACAGAAATCGTTAGTCGTACATATAGCAAACATATAGCCAGGAGTCTGAGGTAAGGGTTTGTAAAATCTCTGAAATGAGAGCACAGTGTTATATGCTTAACGCAAAATGTTGAGTAAAAATTACATTATGAACAGTCATGTAGAACCAGATGTAATAATCTACTTTAAACGGATAGTGTACAAGAGAAGTACAAGGCATAAAATTCTCACCCTTACTAACCTTATTTTACGTCTTTCTGCCGTATAAAAAGACAGACAGACATGTCCACGTGGGCTTCAACCTGAAATAATTATATCACTGATTACATTAAAGCTGATCAGCTTATTTTTAGCTTCAACCGTTTAACTATTTCTACAAACTCTTTACCCTTCAACAACAGGTATTAACTCTAGTACAAAATAACCATGTTAATTAGAGGCCCAATTAAAGGATATTTCTCTAGAGTCTAGACCCTGGACTATTTAGTCTCTTGTTTTATTTGTACCATATTTTCTCCACATACTCCAGTTTCCTCCCACACACGTGTCATCTTCTCCAGGTTGTACCTAATAATAATAATACTAGTTCACCTATCATTTATTGTTGAGGAAAGTATGTGACAGTGAAATGAAAATATATTTATTTTAAAAATATGCTTTACTGAAGCCATATGCACTGACGTGCATAAATGTAAAAAATAAAATTTACACTCTTAAATAAATGCAAAATGTTACATATGTGATTAAATAATAATAATACATACATACATACATGGATGCTTCTCCTTCAGTCATCTTACGATGACTGGAGCATTTAGCCAGGAGGTTGTGTCATCAGATGGTTACCAACGATCCCAAAGTGTTTCGACCCTTAACCATAACACTCTCCTGTTGGTGGGTCAGTAGTGGTGGCCAGCCACTACTCCCTCCCTCCTGGCTGCCAGCTCAACTCCTCCCTTCTGCTCCAAATCCAACAGGAGGCTCTCTGCTGCCTCCCCCAGCCTTCGCACTGCCTTCTTTCTCTCAGTCCCCCTCAATCCAATGTCTGTTATCAGCTTCCATACTGATTGGGAAGCCCCTGCATCCCACCTCAACTGGATACAACCACGTCTGCCAACCTTTGTCCCTGCAATTCCACACCAATTCCCTATAGCGTTCAGTCTTCCTTTCGAACGCCTCCTCCCTCCCCTCTTCCCATGGCACTGTAAGCTCCACTAAGATAATCTTCTTTCCTTCTATAGAGAAGAGGACGGCGTCAGGTCTTAAGGTTGTGTGGACAACATCTGGGAACTGGAGCCTCTTTTTCAGGTCTACCCTAAGCTCCCATGCTTTAGCAGACTGCAAGAGACTTGCCCTGGTTTTATTGGGCCCTGGTGGTCTCGTCCCCTCCTTGACGAATGTTATTCCGGGTGGCGACTTGCTCTTATGTTGACATTTCCTGGTCCTCTCCTGCTCTAGGATGTCAGCTAGCACAGTCAGTACTTTGTCATGGCGCCATCTATACCTGCCCTGTGTCAGCGCAGTTTTGCATCCAGTCAAAATGTGTGCCATTGTTCCCTTCTGCCCACAGAGCTTGCA
>JAAGKR010007583.1:0-24290 GCA_011419295.1 Clarias macrocephalus | reverse complement strand
GAGAGCTCTGTGGAGTCTTGTAGAAATGCTCCGTAGTGAGAGTCGGCTCTTCTGCAATACGGGAGCGCATAGTCAAGTCAAGTCAAGTTTATTAATAAAGCACATTTAACACAACTTAGTTGAGCAAAGTGCTGTACAATACAATCCTAAAATAGCTGCAGACATTGAAAGACTAAAAACTAAAATGATGAAATAACATAAAATTAACTAAAAATCAAATAAAACAATATACAACAAAAAAAGTCCACTATCATGATATAAAATGTGTGTACTTTACTGAAAAACCTCTCAGTTCAACGTTTTAAAATATCACATCAGTAAATCTAATCAGGTAAAAATCTCTTACCTCTCTTTATCCTCAGCAGAGACATGGCGCGGCTTAAGCGGTTGGTTAATGAGAGACCCTGCAGCACTCGGATCGTGACTGTCTCACCCCCAGAAAGGACCATTAGGAACTCACCCAGGAGCCCGAATCCCACCTCAGCGTGGAACATCTCCCTCAGCTTCTCTCCACCCAGGCTGAGCAGGAGAGTGTACTTCTTCACTGAGTTGCCCTTAAACCTGCGCCAGTCTAGAGTGAACTCTGAGGAGCTGCCAAGCTGCAAATCACACAGTACACACTGCAGCAGGTCAGTTCATTGGTTTTGGTTACAGCCCTGTTTCCACTGGGTGGTTTTGTCTTTTTTTTCTAAAGGCTTCTGTTGAGATGCCTGCACAATGTTGCAAAACTCTTCCTACATTATGTAACAACTATTTGGTGAATAGCACAGAAGTTCGGTTTCCTTCCACAGTCCAAAGACATGCAGATTAGACTAATTGGTGTTCTCAAATTGCTCGTAGAGTGTGGGTGTGAGGGGGTGTGTGTGCCCTGCGGTGGATTGGGACCCCATCCAGGTGTACCCCACCTTGGGATCTCTGGGATAGGGTCCAAGCCCCCCTTGAGACCACGTGTAAAGGATAAAGTGGGAGAGATGATGAGCAAGCGAGTGTGTGTGTTTGTTTGTCTAGTCAGGCAGTCCAAGTGCTGTATTGTTACTAGCTTTAAACATGTATAAAACTAGTTTACCTATCCTATGTCTGTATGTATGTCTGTCTGTCTGTAATGCTCTATACTCTGTATGGCTCCAAGATGACAGACGGAGTTGGTAGAGGTGCTGCTGCTTTGAGTAAACCTCAAATAAAACCAGAGGTATATACAGCTGTTGATGGTAGAACTATTGTGGAAGATGTTTTTTTAACTTTCTAGTAGTCAAAAGAAAACTTTGAGCCAGATCATAAAAGGGTTCAGAAAGATATTAATAATGTTAAGAGCTGCTTGCAATTACTGAAAGAGGTTCGGGAAAACGTCCACATTTATGAAATCAAACATATGATAAAATTCCCTGTTATTTTTCATTTATCTGACTTATTTCTAAGTCAGAGTGTATCCTTAAAATGCCATGAAAAAGTATTTGCCATTTCCTGTTTTTCTGGGGAAAATGAGACCAAGGAAACCATTCAGCACCACGGCCAGCTCCACAGCTTGGTACAGTGAGCGGGTCTAAAACACAAAACTCATGACTGTTCTGTCTCTACATATTTCCAGACTCTGACCATGCTGGAAACTCCCCCACACGGAGCATGGCACGGAGGAAGGGTTTCAGCATAAGATGACAAAAACTGCTGGAGAAAATCTGGTATGAGAACTCAAGAAGCTGAGAAGGAGAAACCAACTGCCTTTTTTTTTTTTTGCATAAGTACAAAAATAAATTTTAAGTCTTATGACTAATTACAAAAAACAACAACGTTTGTTCATTTGTACAGGGGTGAGCGTGAGTAATGTATAGAAGGTGCAGTAGGTAATAAGGACATGGTATATATAGTAATTAATTAGTATAACTGTGCAAAAAAGTGAAGAATACAGGTCCAGAAGATAACATGCTCAAGTTGATATACATATGTATACATAGTGGTACCTCAGCATACGAAGGCTGGATTTTTGCTTTAAAAACTGAAATTTTCCAAGAAAATTGCCTCGGCATACAAATCATTTTGGCATTTGAGCGAACAAACCAAGCTGAACCGAACGCGACTAAGTTGTGTGGATGTCTGGGAGACGTCAAGCGAAGGGAGTTGAAATATTTTTTGTGGGGTTTTTTTTGTATTTTATGCAAGAAATATTGAAGGCATAGCACCAAGAATGTTATCAAGGAAGGTAGCAGGAAGTATGAAGAAAACAGAGCTTTGAGTTTGTATTTTTAAAGCAGCTGGTGCCAAGAGGAATCGAGTGAGGTTTAATGTCTATTTATTCCAAATTCTACTTCATGTACTTTGTTTACTATGTCTTTTCTAAATGTTTTGGTTGTTCTTTGTATTCAAACATATGATCATAGTGTTGGAAATTGGTAATATTTTTGGGTGAGTGGAACGGTTTATCTGCATTTACATTATGGAGAAATGAATTTCACAATACAAAATTTCACCTTAAGAATGGAACTGTTTGAACTTGTGTGCTATTGTATGGTTCCACTGTACTGAGGATGTCTGTTTGATGAAGTATATAGAGAACAAATATGGTGGAATATACAGTAGTGCAATGGTAGCAGTGATATTGACTAAAAGTGACGCTCCATGATCAGCTGTTCGGTAACAGCCACAGGGAAAAAGCTGCTGTTTAGTCTGTTTGTCGGGGATCTGAGACACCTGTAGTGCCTTCCTGATGAGAGAGGGGTGAATAGTAGTCCATATCTGGGGTGAGATGCATCTTTGATGATGACTCCTGCTGGTTGCACAGGGTGTCCTTGTAAATGTCCTCCATGGTGGATTGCTGAATACAAATGGTTCTTTTCCCCCCCTCTGAAGGGCTTCACGGTCTGAAGCAGAGCATTTGCTGTACCAGTTTGTGGTTTCAATGGTACGGGCGTAAAAGTTCCCTTGTATCTGTCATGTGCATGACAATCACCCTGGTTTTGATGTATCTGAAGAACTACAAGCAAGTACACCAGTGATAATGAACCATTTTAGTGTTTGTTGAAGGAACAGCATGAATGCCTTTGATGAGAAGGGTAACAGGCAAGGGTGTCTTATCTGATGGCTACTAGTTCAGGTGGAGATTGGAAGTGGTCTTGAAGTGGTTTTGACAGTGTTGGACTTGGACGCTCCCTTCCTAAAGGCCACTAAAAGAGAAGAAATAACTGGTTTAAATAGTGATTACTTTTTACAAATAATCTTATCACACATTTTAGCTTCCTTATTTATAGGTTCTAGGAGTTCACATTTTCAGAATAGTTAAATTTCCTCAGCCTCCACACTAATATAAAGACTAATTTCAGCAACTCGCTCCAAATCAACATCTTCACTAACCTGAAGTAGTTCATGGTAACTGATCCTGTGTGGTTGTAGAACACTGGAGCAAAAACACTGCTGTTATCACAAGCAGAAATATTCACTCTCAGATCAGAGGATGGAAAAGCAGACAAACCCCTCTTCATTGGGATGATAAAGAAAAAACACACATCAGAGAAGACGAGCTTTTTATAGTGATGTTACATTGAATCAGCAGCATGTTTCATTACTGATTATACAACAGTTCAGTCTGATTGTACAGTCACACGTCCTGGTTCAGAATCATTAATACAGTGTTATTAGTGACATCATTAGCAGACATGGTTAATTATAATTTTCATAAATACTCAATTTGAACTAAAATATGAAAGCTAACCATATGTAGATAAAAAGGACGAATGGAAGCTGATTTTACTGGAAACAGTTTAAACGGGAAAAGACAAATCATTGTTGTTCACTCCAGCACTCAGACATGGTTAAATCTTACCTGATCCTGAGGTTCAGTTTTTTCTGTGCTCATGTTTTTCATATTTATCAGTACAGTTGTTTCTTCGGTGATGACTTTTGTTATAACTAAATGAGAATAGAAACTATCATACAATTGTTCCAGGTATAATTTGAATAATAATGAAAACACAGTATTTTACTCTTCTCTGTAAATACGGTTGGTCAGGACGGGCAGGACCCAAAGGCAGACACACACCAGTTTTAGGATGTAGCTCAAGGTCTAAGAACCTTACCCTCACATCCCAATGGTGGATTTCAGGACCCTGTGTATTAAATACACACACTCTGACACGCTACAAAGTTATGAATCTTTGATCTCCCTCATTTCCACTTGCAATAAGACTCAGCCATCGTGCCGGTTAGGGCAAAACACTCTTGGTATCAGATTCAATAAAGATAAGAATGAGGATAATTCAGTCCTACCGTAGAAAACTACTTGAGAATGTAGCCCCCAGTATCATCTGACAGGGCACAGAAGGTATCCCTAACCCTCTGCCCTGGTTTGGTCATGTGATCACCATATGACACTTTCACCATAGGGCGTGGCTAAATGATGGCCCGCAGGAGTCTCCATCATTACCGGTTGGCTTTTAGCGGGTGAGATCAGATCTGCCCATCACCTCTTCTACAGGTTCACTTCCTGCCAACTGCACAACGCCTTTGTGATGGAATTTATATCTGAATACCTGCTGAGCTGATTAGAAAAAAATCCTTTCCGAATTTAGAAGATGGATCAGCCTGATTCACAACACCTTGTTGATTAAACCCAGTAATCACACTACTGATGTGGGCTGATTTTGACTTTAACTTTCAGTGGATATTAAAACTCAGTTAACAAGCAGACTTTTGACACGATATTCTGGTCTTTGTAGCTTTTAAGTCTTTGTTATTAATCTGTGTTTGCTTGGACACACAGTGAAAAAAGTGAAACTGCTGTGTCATTGATACAAAGTATGTTTCTTCATTGATCTGATGGAAATTTCTGATTTCCTATACGAAACTGTTATATTTACTTTGCTTGAAATCAAATATTGTAGCCCTTGGTTAATCTTAAATGTAATCCGTTCACTCAAAGGACATTTCTACTTCAAACCAAAAGTTCGCGTGTCACATGACCTCATGGCGTAGCACTGACACGGACTGAATCGCATTCTGCTGGCGGCCATAGTTTTTCAAAGAAAACTCTTTTTTTTTTTTTCTCAATAACAATTTACAGACTCAAAATGGGGAAAACAATTATGCATATGCACACACTTTAACATAATTAAATTCCAGTTATACAAAATTATCCATCTGTATATTTATAAATCTCAAAAACAAAACAAACATTTTCGGGGGGTTGCAAGGAAAATAAACAAGTAACTAAAAATATACAAAATGTCACCATTCTTAAAATAACAAAGACTCATCCATGGTTTTACACAATTCACCAAGGGGTTGATTGTGTTTGGATAAGCATTTTAGAGACTCTATGTATTTTTTACATTCATTTTTACACCAATTTATAGAGGACTTACTGTTATTCCACTTACATTTATGTATATGATATTTACCCCTTGTAAGGATGATGTTTACCATCAATGAAATCTCTTTTGAAAAACCATCTGCACAAATCAACACCTGAAACAAATTAAACGATGAAATATCAGTATTAGTGTCTTTGTGTTTGCTAGCTAAAAACACCTATATTACCGTGCATTAGTTACTGTAAACATCGCGGTTATTTTCAAAAACACTGGGGGTTGTACGCTAAGACGACTGTGCCGAATAACATGGAACCTGTCATTAGCACATTAGCTGTTAGGAACCTCCACTAGAGGTCACTGTTCATGTCTGTCTGTCTGTAGTTTTTGTTGGTCGACTCAGTTTCCCAGAAGGCACCTCAGTCAGATGATGAGTGCTCACCTGAACTGAGGTGGCTCGTTAAAGTTTCTATAAATAGCAGTTTGTTCGAGCGTTGATTGTTTGTTTGTTTTTGTATATACCGTCATGTGGGCGGTCCTTTTGTTTGGTTTTTGTTTCTTTGAGTTTTCTATTTTAGTTATATTGTTTAACCTGTGTTCAAGAGGGCTCTAGTTTAGTTTTCTTTATACTCCTTGTGTTACTGGATTCATGGAGCTGTCCTGTTTCATGTTTAGTTAGGCCGTGTCTCCTCCTGTGTACAGTGTAACTACTGTTCTGTGTCTTCCCAGTGTCTAGTCCTGTCCCCATCTCTAGTCCCCTGTGTTGGTCCTCTGTTCTTTGTCAGTTCTCAGTCCTCTGTGTTAGTGTGCTGTTCCCTGTGTCTTTCCTGAGCCCTAGTGTTAGTTTGAGTTTGTTTGTTTGTTTCAATGTTTTTGAGTTGTGTTAATAAAGACTCTGTTTGCACACCCCTCTGTGTTGATGCCTACCATATATGCCCACGGCAACACCATCAGCCGGTCTAGCCAGAACCACCAGCTAGACCCCATGACATTAGCACATTTTCCTGACATACTGGTAACACTTTATGACAAGTTTTTAAACGTTCTCAGTATATAACCCCGAACACTGGCAGCAATTTTTGACACGTTGATTTAACGTTACTACAAGTAAAAGTACAAGAGTCCACAACATTAATTTATGTTAAATTAACCATGTAAATTAAATACAATGTAAAATGAAACACAAACATTAACAGTAAATCAGCCAGTGTTTACACAGACCAACAAGCTGAGGTTAGCCATTACTAGGTCATGAAGTTTAAAAGTGAACATGAAATCTTTATTCACTTTTTATTCACTACATGTCTGTTAGCTTTTCTGAAAGGGCTTTATTTTACCCACCCTGCAGAAATCGGTAAGTCCCAGAATGCACAAATAAAAACGTTATGGGAATAAATTTTGAAGTGGTAATGATGCAGTAGAATTGCTGTGAATTTAGTAAATGTCACCCTAAATATCCTAAAATAAACTCCCTCAAATTGATGGAGCACTGAAAATTAGTAGTTGAATTATCTGATAATATTCCAGAATAATTGCAATTATTCTGTGAAACTGAATTCTGTTCTGTTCATGGGTTTATTTTATTATCAATAGTGAGCACTTGCAAAGCAAAATAAAAAAATGCAGTTATTTTAAAGGTGTGTGTGGGGGGGGGGGGTGATTTTTTTCTATACATACTGTAATTAAGAACTTGAGCCAGTCAAATTTTTGTTTTTACCTTTTTTTTTTTTTTTTTTTTAAAGATCAGTATTGAGCTTCTGAGAATTACACCTGCTCCACTTCAGCAAGATTTCTGGTTTCCTTGGACAAGCAACACTACAAACTAATTGAGATCATCAGAAACAAGGGAGGAATTGCCAGAGAAGACCAGAGAGATAATCTTCATCTTTAAGTTCTTGATCTGGTATGTACTTGCTAAAAAAAAAAAAAGCAGAAATTAGCTTAGTGTCAAATGTAATAATGTGAACGGAAGCCACAGGAGCTGAGCAGGGCATCCAAATCAAGTTGGCTGTGAAGCACTAAATTAAAACATAACTAGCAGAATAAAACATTTTAGTTGAACTTGTTCACAGGTTCGTGTGTGCTGTCTGAATACAGGTTACAATGTCTGCCTGTTCATTTGATCACGCTTCACAAGCCGAACATAATCAATAATACTATGTTTGTATTTACATGCCTAGAGCCTGGAGGTGAATGTATGAAGAGAGAATCTCCTGAAATGTCTGATGGTGTATTTAGTGGAAGATGTGGACCAACTGATTCAGCGCTGTTAGCATTTGTTCATGAAGCATTTCAACCTTAGGACTGAAAATGTTACTGAATTGATAAATTATCTTTGCTCAAAAGTCCAACAGTGGCAGCTTGGTGGTGCTGGGGTTTGAACCTGTGAGCTTCCAATCAGTAGACCAACATCCAAAAACCACACAACTACCTCTGCCCCTTCATATTGACAAATACGAGGTCAGTGGCATCATCAGCTGCAGCACAACCTTTACACGGGGCCATTATTTTTTCTAATCATAGTATGAATTAACATTAGTTACGTACATGCTCCTAAACCTTGTGGAAAGCCTTCACAGAAGTGTTGACGCTGTTATAGTTGCAAAGGGCCAACATCGTATTAAACCCTATGGATTAAGAAGTAGATGTTACTCGAGTTCATATGCATGTGAGCAGGCGAGCGAATACTTTTGGCAATAAAATGTAATATATAATGTGTGTATATGACTGTCAGTTGTTTTGTCCTATTCATTGACATAATTAAATTTATTGATGCCCCATAATCCTAGGTGTATTTTTGCACTCAGAGAGAATTTTTAATGTGATTTTTACATACATACATCAGACACTGTTTTGCCAAATAGAGCAACTTGTCTAACACATGTCCTGTCTTTTATTAGGTTGTTCAGAAAGATGATGCTCGGGCAGAAGTTGAGAGGTGCACGATGGCCCTGTTTGTCCTCCGGGAGGAAGAGGACCGTCTTCAGCCATCACAGGGAATCGGGATTGTGACTTATTTATTTTTTGCGGATTGTGACGGCACTTTCGCTCATGTTGTTTGGCCTCATTTATGCGCTAAACTTGAGCTATCCTGCAAGCTCAAACACACATTTGTGGCCCTGAAGAAAATATTTTGGGAACGTATTCTATATTGACCTTAAAATATAAAATTTTGGTCACTTTATTTGTCAAACAATTGTCAGGTTTTTGCTTGGTCAGCCAATAGGTTTATACAGTTTTTAAGTTTAAGTTATTAAAAATGCATTGTGTTTTATTTATTTATTTTTTTTTGTTAAATAATTTTTTTGTTTTATTTGTCTTTCAATTGGAGAAATGATTTAATAGTACAACAAAAAGAAAGGATGGTAACAAATGTTTTTGGAGGAGAACTTGTTTGTTCATTGTCTGTATACTTTACACATTGCAGAAATGTTTTGACAAAAATTGTCAAGTTTACGATGTTTACATTGTTAGACAATGTGTATTTGAGGATACTGTACATATTGTAAAAATTGTTGTATTATGACAATAAATTGTCAAGTTTGATGCTTGAAGTCATTTATCTTGGAAGATAATTACACATTATGAAAGTAAATAAATTCCTTAATATTACATTAATATTTTAAATTGTATTTGGTTGGATATTTGGGCATATATATAAAGTAAAATAATTAGGTTAAGACAAAGAGAAAACATTATGACAAAGTATAATTTGAGATTTCATTAAACTTAAACTTTATTTGATTCAAAGATACTTTTTGCTTTGGCTAAGTAATGGAGAGTTAATTCTTATCAAAGTAAAAATTTTAAGTTGATAAACAAAGTAATTAGATTTAACAAGTTGATGCAATTTTTTTACTTTGATCCAATGAAACACTTTTTTTCAGTGCACAGTACTGCTCAAAAGCTAGGGATCACTTGCAAATATTTAAAAACTTGAAGCTTTACAGACCATAAGTAACAGATGTTCAAAGTATTGTGTGTTTTAGATAAACACCTTCATTATTGTTTCACAGTGCACTGTAAACCCGATTAAGTTGGCAAAACTCAAAATATTTGAGGTAATCAGTTACATCAAATTTTTTAAGTAATGATGTTTCCAATTTAAGTAAACAGAACTATCAGTTTTTGAGTTCGTTGAACTTGTTGCAAATCAAATAAATTGCAGCAGACAATCCAGACCGGGAATCAAACCCGGGTCCTCCTTAAGTAAAAGTGAAAATATTTTGAAAATATCAAATTTGTTCAGCTAACTTGAAAAATGTCATTTCTACAAACTTATAAATACCAAAAAGTTCTGAATCCTCAAAAAGGTCTATTAATTTGACCTAATTGCACATATTTAAGTTAACAGTCCTCAATGTGTTTAATTAATTTGAGCATAAGGGTTTACAGTGCACTCATCTGAAATGCGCGCACACACACATCACATCAAGATGACCTGCTCACAGGATCAATTTTCTACACGAGTAAAATAATTAAGAATGAGTTAAACAAAATTAAATAACTGTAAATAATGGTAGAATTGGCATAATATTTTCAAAAGCTACACCAGGGCACATCATTTTTGGAGTTTACGACTTTTACTTTTATCAGCCTATTCCTTTGTGTGACAGATTTCTATTTAGTACAACAAAAAAACAGAACTTATGTATGTAAGAAAAATTATATGAAAGCTATGTGTTAAAAATGCTGGTGTGGGCCTCATCGAAATCAGGCTGCAGTTGTTACTGTTGTTGATTTAAGTGAATATTTGCTGAGGAAATGTATAATTAAAACATAAACATGCATCTAAAGTGCGATTAAAAGGTTTTATATATATATATACAGTACAGACCAAAAGTTTGGACACACCTTCTCGTTCAAAGAGTTTTCTTTATTTTCATGACTATGAAAATTGTAGATTCACACTGAAGGCATCAAAACTATAAATTAACACATGTGGAATTATAGACATAACAAAAAATGTGAAACAACTGAAAATATGTCACATTCTAGGTTCTTTAAAGTAGCCACCTTTTGCTTTGATTACTGCTTTGCTCAGTCTCTCACATTCTCTTGATGAGCTTCAGGAGGTAGTCACCTGAAATGGTCTTCCAACAGTCTTGAAGGAGTTCCCAGAGATGCTTAGCACTTGTTGGCACTTTTGCCTTCACTCTGCGGTCCAGCTCACCCCAAACCATCTCGATTGGGTTCAGGTCCGGTGACTGTGGAGGCCAGGTCATCTGGCGCAGCACCCCATCACTCTCCTTCTTGGTCAAATAGCCCTGACACAGCCTGGAGGTGTGTTTGGGGTCATTGATTGTCCTGTTGAAAAATAAATGATGGTCCAACTAAACGCAAACTGGATGGAATAGCACGCCACTGCAAGATGCTGTGGTAGCCATGCTGGTTCAGTATGCCTTCAATTTTGAATAAATCCCCAACAGTGTCACCAGCAAAGCCCCCCCACACCATCACACCTCCTCCTCCATGCTTCACGGTGGGAACCAGGCATGTAGAGTCCATCCATTCACCTTTTCTGCGTCGCACAAAGACACGGTGGTTGAAACCAAAGATCTCAAATTTGGACTCATCAGACCACACAGAGTTTCACTGGTCTAATGTCCATTCCTTGTGTTCTTCAGCCCAAACGCGTCTCTTCTGCTTGTTGCCTGTCCTTAGCAGTGGTTTCCTAGCAGATCTTCTACCATGAAGGCCTGATTCACACAGTCTCCTCTTAACAGTTGTTCTAGAGACGTGTCTGCTGCTAGAACTCTGTGTGCCATTGACCTGCTCTCTGATCTGAGCTGCTGTTAACCTGCGATTTCTGAGGCTGGTGACTCGGATGAACTTATCCTCCGCAGCAGAGGCGACTCTCGGTCTTCCTTTCCTGGGCCGGTCCGCATGTCAGCCAGTTTCTTTGTAGCGCTTGATGCTTTTTGTCACTGCACTTGGGGACACTTTCAAAGTTTTCCCAATTTTTCCGACTGACTGACCTTCATTTCTTAAAGTAATGATGCCACTTGTTTTTCTTTACTTAAAGTAGCTGCTTTTTTCTTGCCATAATACAAATTCTAACAGTCTATTCAGGAAGGACTATCAGCTGTGTATCCACCTGACTTCTGCACAACACAACTGATAGTCCCAAACCCATTTATAAGACAGGAAATCCCACTTATTAAACCTGACAGCGCACACTTGTGAAGTGAAGACCATTTCAGGTGACTACCTCTTGAAGCTCATGAAGAGAATGTGAGAGAGTGAGCAAAGCAGTGATCAAAGCAAAAGGTGGCTACTTTGAAGAACCTAGAATGTGACATATTTTCAGTTGTTTCACACTTTTTTGTTATGTCTATAATTCCACATGTGTTAATTCATAGTTTTGATGCCTTCAGCATGAATCTACTGTATATAGGATAGTTTTTTTTTTTATCTTATTTTCCTTATTTTTCTATATAGTCAAATTATGCATTTCATTGTATTATTGGTGCCTATTACCAGTGAATTAACTATCTGTGGACTGCTGGATCTTGTGAATAAAGTATCTCTCTATCTGTCATATTAATAATTAATCTTTTTTATTACAATTTATTAAAAAAAGAAAAAAGCGAGTAGCACTTTAATTCATAAATGTGATCTAACAAAATCTAACAAAGGTAAAGGGCAAATATTATCCATATATCCTGTGTATATGGCTTGTAATCAGGATGACATAAACATCTGTTGAGTATTTTAACATAAAATTGATTGGTTGTGTTGAATTAAAAACTGCAAAATGCAGCAGGTCCACCAGACCCTAATCAGTGGCTGAGTAACAGAAATATGAAAACCACACAAGTGTTAAACTATACATTTGATTACACAGAATGGAGTGTTAGTGTGCTTTATCAACTCCCAGTTATCAGCTATAACCAAACAAACCAAAGTACAGACCAAGAAATTAACTAGTCTATCCGTTAGCCTGGTTCGATATAAATAATATTAATAGGCATAGAAAGAAATCAGAGATTTGCCCGTTTAATTATTAGATTTATTTAGCTGAATAATTTAAAAAGAGCTCCTTACCGTGCGGCGTGTTCATAGGAATGACTGCTGGACGCGTGTCAAAGCAGAAGCTAAAAAAAATTCAGAATTTCAACCAGAACTGCAGAACTGCCAAATGTTCCCACAACATAGAGATGTTCCCACAATATTCCCACATTGTTCCCACATTGTTCCCACAATGTTCCCACAACATAGAGATGAGCATTCTAAACTGTCAATCATGTTCTATTGCTGTGAAATATCTGTTAAAGACAGCAGGAATGGGAACGAGGTTCGTCTCAATGCAAAATGATTTGCCTTGCAGCTTTAGAAGTGAAGATCTCCGAGCTGGAGGAAGAAGTGGAGCTGCGGAGAGAAACACAGTCTGAGCAGCTTTATACAGCTACTGAGGCAGTGGCGGTTCTACACTGATTTACTCCCTGGGCGAGACCGCCTCTGAAGAATCCAATCTCCAAATTCTTAAGGGCATCACTTAAAGGCTCATCATGTGATTCATATGAGAAGTGGCTCTTTGTGGATCTCAGCCTTTTTTGTTTCAAAACAGTGTCCACATTCATTTCTTCACAAATGTTTTTGACTGCCATCTGTGCAGTCACAAAGCCACTTTCCCTGTAGCTCTGGAGACCTTGCTCAGTCTTCTTCAAAAGGCTCACAACTAGGTCCACATGCATATTTAGAGACTGCATTAGTTTGCTGACATGCTGTATTGTAGAAGCGGTAAGACTCCACCTCCTCAGACAAAGACTGGGCTTCAGCCTTTATATCAGGGTCTTTGTTATTGTCTCTCACCTCAGTTAAAGCCTCTCTCACAGCAGCTCCCTAGTGCCGAGGTGGCTCATTAAAGTGGTTATAAATAGCTGGCTGTTCTGGGCACCTGAGTCGAGCATTAAGAACATCAATGAGGGCATTATGTTTAGTTTGTTTAAGTTGATTTACGTTTGTGTGGTTTTTCTTGTTTGAGTTTGGATGGTTGGTGAAGTCCGCTCATAGGAGCCAGCGTAAGTCTGGTTCGCTGTTAGGAGCGTGAGTGTGTGTGGGTCGCTCATAGGAGCGTGAGTGTGTCTGGTTCGCTGTTAGGAGCGTGAGTGTGTGTGGATCGCTCATAGGAGCCAGCGTAAGTCTGGTTCGCTGTTAGGAGCGGCTCATGGGAGCCGGTGTGTGTGTGGTTTGCTGTTAGAAGCGTGAGTGTGTGTGGGTCGCTCATAGGAGCCGGTGTGTGTGAGGGTCGCTCATGGGAGCCAGTGTGTGTGTGGTTTGCTGTTAGAAGCGTGAGAATGTGTGTGGATCGCTCATAGGAGCGTGAGTGTGTGTGGGTCGCTCATAGGAGCCGGTGTGTGTGTGGGTCGCTCATGGGAGCCAGTGTGTGTGTGGTTTGCTGTTAGAAGCGTGAGAATGTGTGGTTCGCTCATAGGAGCCGGTGTGTATGTGTGGCTCACTATTAGAGGCAGGAGTGTGAGTAGTCCGCTCAGAGGAGCGCGGGTATACATATGGTTCCCTATTAGAAGCGCGAGAGTGTGTGCGGTTCGCTCATCGGAGTGTGTGTGTATGTATGGTCCGTTAGTAAAGAAGTCGGTGTGAGTGGTTTGTAAGAGCCTTTGTGTTTGCTTTATATGTTGGCTTTATGTTGAGTTTTATTTATTTGATTTGTTTATTCTGTTCATGTCTTGTTTTATTACAGTATGTTATTAAAAGGCTATTTTTTGGTTAAAACATCCCTCTGCGCCTATGCCTGACTTCTTGAAGCCCTTTGGTGTTAACAACAGCCAGGACTACCTAGAGTTTGTGACGTATATATATGTAATATAAAATATACATGTAATGTATGGGGCTTCCCCCTGAGTGGCACCACTCTAATGACCACTGACAACTGTTCTGTGTGGCTTATATCTGGGGTACAGTCCAGAATTATTGAAAAAAAACTTTGCCTTTGCCTTCCACTATAGCAGATATGATTTTGCTGCTCAACAAATCAATCAGCTCACTCTGCACATGATGGCCTAAGTAGCTGTTGTGACTTGCTGTCCCTCTTTGGACACGGTTAAGGTGATCTTTTATAATGGGATCAAACCTGGCCATAAGTTCGACCTCTGAGAAAATTCCCATTTCATGGTGTTAACCGTGTTTCCGTGTGTCCCCTTAAAGCCAAGTTTCGAACTGCTAGTGACTGTACAATAGCAGTGAGACGTGTCAGCACTGCTCTCCATCTCACTCTCTCAGCCTCCAAAAAGTGCCTGCTCCTGCTTATCAATAGCTTCCCCACTTCTTAACCTCACTGTCAGTTCCTTTCATGCGCACAAGCAAACACAATTACACATACATGCACACATAGATGGTGGCTCATCCTGAAGAATAGAAACAGATCCTGTGTAGTGGGGGAGGTGGGTGGCTCATCCTGAGAAGTGGAAGAGGATGCTCCAAATTATTTTAAATGTGCCCCTGAAATTGCAATTGAAATTGACTTCAAAACACTGTAGCCTGCAGTGTAACTTTTATGAATTGGAAATTTAAACAAACATGCCTTTACATGCTAAGTGTCTGTCATGACTCATTAGACACTATATTAAAAAATAATAATAATAGTAGTAAATAAACTATACAACCCTGCCCAAAACACAGTGTAATGGATTTAAGGGTTATAATGGGAATTTTATTGGTTGTAATGGAAAGTATAATGGTGTGTATTGGTATGTGATGGATTCTATTGGTGGGTGGGATGTTAAATCCTATTGGAAAAGTGGCCCAAAACAATAAGGAATATAAGGAATTTTGTAAGAAGGTTTTAGTGGGAAAAGTTAATGGTTCATAATGGTATTTAATAGAAATCATTCGAATTTTTGTGATAGTTTCTATTGGGCTTATATTGTGTTTTTAGCAGGGTAGCATAACATGCATCATAGCAAGAAGGCTAACAAACCTACCGTTATAACACTAATCATCGCTAGAACTTCATTGACATGATACAGTAATCATACAGAGAGAACGTTGTTACATACCGTTATCTTTGTTGTATAACTTTATTACCATTTTTATTAGCCATTTCACACAATTTTGAAAAAACAAAATTAAATAAATGATAGCTGTGTTTACAATATTTTAAATGAAAAGTCCAGGTGTTTAGCCACCACTGGATGGATTTTCTCTCCTTTTGGGAGAGGAGAACTTTCCTCCGCGCCCCTTCCACTTCTCACAGCTTTGCAGCTAACTAAGCACAACCATATGTGATTTTTTCCTCCCCCAACTGTCATGAGAACAAAAGGTGCCCGCCGCACACCCTTCCTCCCTTACTCCCATCTGCTACACTGTACGCTGTGGTTACCAGAGAATTCCTGTAAAAAAAAATTTTAAAAAATATATATATATATATAGCAGCACAGTAGATAAGTTTGACACAATATGTAAACTGATTTAATGAGATTACAGTTAAATCACAATAAAGACTTAAGTCTACAAAAAAAATGTGTTTATTCATATACTGTACAACACAATTATGCAAAATTTACTATTTCCTGTATTTTTTTTACATGTAATAATTGCTTATTGTGCATCAATAAACAATACAATTAACAGGGAAATATCAAACAAAACTCATTTTAACTGGTAAGACAGTAAAACTTTGCATTTTAAATGAAGATGTTCTGTATATTATACATAAAAGCTATTCTTAATATGCTGTATTTTTTTTTTGTTTGTTTTCATAATGAAGTTATTGTGGTAAAGCTCATCTTGAAACACATCTTGAGAAAAGACAAGAGAGCAAAATATAACTTGAGAAATTTATTTAACAGCCATCGTCAATAGTTGTGAACAACTGTATGAATTGTATGAACTGTGGTGAATTTTTATTCAAACAAAGTTTTCAAAGTTTGACACAAAGGTTATGTGCCAGGCACACAACAGCAACCCAAACTCTCTACAGACGAGCCCCCTCATGATTGTTCAAGTATTTTTTGCAATAAAAACAGTTCTAATTGAATACATGGGAGATAGATGAGTCTAAAGTCCCCATTTTACACACAGCGTCAACATGTCAACCTGGGAAAAAGTATCAAATGCTTTAGAGCATTGGAGTGACCTCAAAGAGACATTCACGTGAAACTTGGATTTGAAAGGAAAAAGACTCCTCGACTACATGAGCATAGTTTGTGCCAACAGGAGCAAGAACAGGTTTTTTTTCCCCACGCTGTTCACTTTTCTGTTTCCCCCTGCCCGTCCTGTGTCCGTTCCCACGCCCCCGTTTCCTTTCTGTCTGCTCATCTGTTTCTCACCTCCTCCACTGATTACTCCAGGGACTTAAGCACGTGCTGCGCGCTTCTTAAATCGCTGGATCGCGTATGGTTTCCTTGCCTTCACGCTGCCAAGTTTTTTTTTTTTTCGCCTCGGTTTTTTTCTCTCGCGTCACGTTTTGGATTGTGTTCGCCTCGCCGTTTGCTTTCCCGGCTTTGTCCTGTGCTTGGATTCATCTTGCTTCGCGTCCCCCCGTGACAGAATTATGCCAGGCTTCAGAGGATGCGGGGACGACAGAGTGGCTGTTCAGATGATGCGATAGCGATGGTCCTGTTTCTGCTCAGCTACTTTGATGAAAAGGAGGAGTCCATGTTCTTCCATGTAATCAAAGCAAAAGGTGGCTACTTTGAAGAACCTAGAATGTGACATATTTTCAGTTGTTTCACACTTTTTTTGTTATGTCTATAATTCCACATGTGTTAATTCATAGTTTTGATGCCTTCAGTGTGAATCTACAATTTTCATAGTCATAAAAATAAAGAAACCTCTTTGAATGAGAAGGTGTGTCCAAACTTTTGGTCTGTATATTTCTGTGATGCAAACCTGAATTTTGAGCATCACTAAAATGCTCAATTCAGAGTCATGTGATCCTTCAGGAATCATTCTAATATAATGTTTTGATGCTAAAGTGTTAAACATTTTACCACCTCTGAATGGGCATCAGAATGTTGGAACATCACCTTGTGTTTTTCCATCTTTTGCTGCTGGCTCTCTTGAGTTTCTTCAAGGGGCAGAAATTTTACATTCCATTTAATGCATCCATAAGTATCCTGCATTGCTGCTCTCTCTTCTAATGGGATCTCGTCTGTTTGGTCCGAGTCATCGGTCTGATGTTTTCTTTTTCTTATTTTGGGTGTTAAAGTGTGCCTCACATTTTCACTTCTGTTTCGGAACTGTTTGACAAGGGAATAGAGAACTGAGATATTTTGCCACCATTTTGTTGCAATGTCAGTTGAATGCTTTTTACCTACATGATGGCATTTTTGCATCATCTCAGTCACAACAATCCGGACCATTTGTCTCCTTGGTTTTGAGCCAGACCTTTTTCCCCCCTCTCTAAAGCCAGTTATCAGCTATCATCGAATAGTTCTCATAGAAAGAAATCAGAGAGTAACTCATTTAATTATGTCATTTTGCTATGATTTTAAATTTAAAGAGAGCTCCTTACCATGCGGTGTTTTCACAGGAGTCACTGTTGAAGCGGTGTCAAACTCCTCCTCTGACCAGAAACAACCAAGAGCCCTCTTTGTCATTTCGACCACATTTGTCTCCTTGGTTTTGAGCCAGACCATTTTCCCCCCTCTCTAAAGCCTGCATCACTTTCTCAGGAAGTTTACTCCGTGGAATTTCAAGGTTGACCTCCCACTTGTGTGTCAAGTCCCGGGCTGCTGGAGGAGCTTGACGATGAACTTTGGGGTGAAACAGAGAGCGATGGCAGCGACTGGGTAGGTGAGGCTTCCACAGATGATTCCACAGTGAACTCTTCTCGGGAGTGTGGTCTTTAAATGACAAAAACATAATATATATAATATATATTACAATAATTATATATATAATTTTTTAGGATTGTTTTTTTTTTTTTATCTTTATCAACTCCCAGTTATCAGCTATCATCGAATAGTTCTCATAGAAAGAAATCAGAGAGTAACTCATTTAATTATGTCATTTTGCTATGATTTTAAATTTAAAGAGAGCTCCCTCTTTGTCATTTCGACCACATAGAGCAGGGACTACTTTACCACCTCTGCGATATTATACATAACTGTATGACGACATCTAAAGTACAATCCATCTTAAACATCTGCAGTTAGGCATTTGGAAGATTTTGCAGAATGACTCACTGTACAAGTGCTAATAATAGAACCTGTCTTACATGGGTTCACTGGGTTACTGACTAAAAGTACCATCAGTCGTACACTGTTGGAATATTTATTTATTTATTTATTTATCTGTTGGGGGAGTTTAAAGAAAAACAGTCTGTACAGGAAATAACTGCACCTTCTACACATAGATTTCTGAGAAAATGTAGAGATAACTGTATGGTCAGTAGTGTAGAGTGATGATGTCATAGATGACTAACAGACATGAGGGGCAACTGAAGGCAACTAAAAGGCTAGTGAGCTAACACAGATGTGGAAGTCTTACAGAAGAAGTAGAGTGTGAAGAGTGTACTAAGGAGGAGTAAAGTGGCTATAAAATTCAGTAAAATTGTGCTATTAATGTAATTCTGTTTATAGTATGTATAATACTCACATTTTGTGGGAAAATCCATTTAAAATGATTAAAATGATTTGCGTAGTAAATATCTCACAGAAAAACAGCTTTACTGATGACAGAAGTTTATATGAGGGTGAGTCAAAAATGATCCGCACTCCAGTTATATTAAAGCTCCCGTTGGCCGCTCTGTCTCATCAGCGCACTCCGTTCGAGGCTCCCATCTCCCCGGTCACCGCCAGTCCTCTCTCTGCATTGAGACAATCCTCGTTCCCATTCCTGCTGTCTTCAACAGATATTTCACAGTGTAGAATGCGCTTTTCCTAACTGTGTGAAGGTTTTAATGCTTGTCAGCTATTATAACAGCTGTAAGTCTGTACTGATTTATGAAAGTGAGGTGGGGAAGTGACTGGTCGCTTGATTTTTTACTTTGCATTATTGGTGTCAGAAAGTGGCTTGTTTCCAGTACTCCGTGTGCTTAGTGGTTGTTTATGATGGACTATAGGTTGAAGTGGGGGCTCTGCAGGCTGGACTCATGCATGCTTTTGCTTCAACGCTGTTTTGCCTTACTTATGTTTTTCTTTATTGTAATTGGATAAATGTATGTCGTATTTTAAATCCTCGACTTTTTGAAGTAGTAGACATTCTGTGAAAGTCCATGTTGTCTCATTTTCGTAGAGCAGTCTTTGTGCTGTCTTTGTGCTGGCAATTGCTCTCATTTCTTCACGAGATGTGGTTGTGCTGCCATCAGGACGTTTTAAGTACAGCATTTGGTTTTGCCGTCTTGTTTTCCTTTCCAGGTTGAAGAAGTAGGTGGTTGGTGCATCAATGTCTTTCATGTTGGAGATTTGTGATCTTATAAGGGCTCCTTTGGCCTGCTCATGTAAATAAGAGCTTAGTGCCTTCTTTTTTGTTTTTTGTTTCTAAGGAGTTTCTTTTTTCCTTTTCATTTTTAGCAAGTAGTTCATTTTCTAGGGTTGTTATCTCCCTCGCTAATTCTTCAACTACACCTTTTTGTATTGCATTTGTGTGTGCTGTATATTGTTGATAAAATGTTTTAATTTGTGCTTTGCCCACCTCCCACCATGTACCTAAGGATGTGAAGTCTCCTTTCCTTCTTCTTCACTCTTCCCAAAAGATTAAAAATTTAAAACAGAAATGTTGATCTTGGAGCAGTTTTAGGTTAAAACACCAGTAGAATCGAGGTTTTGTTTTGTCAGACAATGTAAAATCTATTGTAGCCATGTGGTGATCTGAAAACCCACTGGGGTGGATGGAGCTCTTTAGGATTTTGTTTGTCAGTTTTTGTGATGTAAAATCTGTCCAGTCTTGCAGCACTTTCCACCAGTGCGGTTCCCTCATTCCTTCATTCCCCTCTATCACGGCACAGCTCTAAGTTTACATCTCAACCCCGAACACCCCCCCCCCCTTCCTGCTGACTAATAATCCCAGCACCAGTCCTCTTAATTACACACACACTTTCACCCTGACTGGCCCCTCTTGGCTGCTCCTCCACCACACTGCTCTGTGCAAAATTCTTGATTTGACAAGTCTGGAGAAAATCTTTTTGGGGTCGCAGTCTGTGCTTTGTGCCAGTTTATTTTTTCTGCTTATGTAAATCTCCATCTTGTCTTGACCGATGATAAAATTAATAAGCTGACATTTGAATCTGTTTCTCCTGACGTATTTAAAACCAAGAATAAAAAACTGATGAGTAAAATCTACATTCAGTGGTAAAAAAAAAAAAAAAAGTGTTTTAAAAGGTTAAACAGAGGTGACAACCTGGAGCAATGTATAAAAGCAGGGAAACAGTTTCTCTCTGTGAACAGAAGGGGCAGTCCTGTGTGACTTCAGGATTTAAAATGGAGATAAAAGAGTTCACAGAGGGTTTCATGTAAAACCCTCCACTGGAGCTCAGCAGACTTTTTGGTTAATGGTGGTTTGTACGGTGCCTCCACTCGGGTTTAAAATCATTATTAAAACCCAGTTCAGTGCGCCATGGGGTGTCGACCCTCCCATTCAGTTTTTTCTTGTTTAGGACCTTTACACAAGCTTTGTATAAAACCTTACCAGACACTGTCTCAAAGTTCATGTCCTCCTCACCCTTGAGCTCCAGGAGGGGGCCGCCATAACCCTCTAGGTCTGGAGTTATCGTCAGCTGTGGAAAAGGTTCCTCTTCTGTAGAACTGGTCTCGTTGCTTGTGTGTTCCACCAGCTGAACGCGTTCCTCCGACGTTAGGGCGGTTCTCCAGCGAAGTCCCATCTGTGCTGCCAAGTCCTCTGCTCGAGACAGGTCTGGTCCGGTGATGTTCACCAGCTGCCGGAGTGTCACGATCCCTGCGGAGATCAGGGTCTTGGATAGTGCTGGGGTGGTTGGACTAGAAATGTCTAGATGCCCTCCACAGACTCGGGGCTCCTCCAGCAGCCAGTCTAATGTTCTGTTTGTTTAGTTTTTTGTTTTTTTAAAAAGTCTTTGATAAAATACTGGTAGTCCAGTGGTGTCCAGTGCTGTGGGGTCCATTAAAAACAGAGTTCTGTCCAGTCCGAGGCCTCCCACCGTGCGTAGGAGTGTGTAGGCTGCCGCTCTCCATCCTTCATCACTCGCTCCGGTGAGGAGTCTCTGGATGAACTGCAGGCGGAAGGCTGCAGTTCTGCTGGCTAGCTGCACCAGGCCCTGTCCTCCTTCCTCTTTGGGTAGGTGAAGAAGACTTTGTGGTAGCCAGTGCAGTTTGTCCCAGAAGAAGTCTACCAGTAGGGCCTGTATGCTTGCTAGCAGGTTTGGTGGTGGGTCCATACATGCCAGTTTATGCCACAGGGACGATGCTGCTAGGTTGTTGATGACCAGCACTCGTTTTGTAAGACATTTTTGGGACCAGCCACTTCCATCTGCTTACTCTGCCTTTTATGCTTTGAACGGTACCCTCACAGTTTTTGTTTAAAAACTCAACACTGCCCAGGTAGACACCCAAGTATTTAAAACCAGTCTTTTTCCACGTTAAACCCCCTGGTAGTGTGGGCTGGTCGCCTCCCCATTCTCCTGCTAAAATGGCTTCACTTTTAGTCCAGTTAAAATCTTCTAAAACATCAGTTAAAAGATTCACATCTGTCTGTGTGTTCACCATAACAGCTGGATCATCGGCATAAGCTGAAAGACAGGTTAGAATATTAAAATGAGGGATATTAAAACCAGAAAGCTGCTCTCTTAGTCTACATAAAAGAGGTTCGATTGCTAAAGAATATAGCATGAGACAGAGAGCAGCCTTGTCTGATACCTCTGTGTACTTTAAAAGGGACACATAAACCACCATTAACCTTCAGTACACTCTCAATGTCACTGTACAATGTCTTGATCATTGCTGTGAAACCTGGGCTGAACCCGAAGCTTTTCAGCACAGGTATTTGTGTTCAACCCGGTCAAAAGCCTTTTCCTGGTCCAACAAAATGAGACCGGTCTTTAGATCTAGCAGTCTAGAGACATCCATAATATCACAAATGTAATATTAATATTAATGTAATGAAATGTATATTATCAAAGATAGACCTACCAAGCACGCAGTACGTCTGGTGGTGATGATCTGCTCCAGTACCTTTGTCAGTCTTGAGGCTAATGCTTTTGAGAGCAGTTTGTAGTCAGTGCACAGCAGTGATACCGGGCGCCAGTTCGCCAGGTGCGTCAGGTCTCCCTTTTTTGGCAGTAAGGTCAGGACAGCCCTGGTGCAGCTCACCGGGAGCTTTCCTCCTTTCACGCTGTCCTGCATCACCTCTAGTACATCCTGTCCTATTACTGACCAAAACGCCTTGTAGAACTCTACAGGGAGACCGTCTATACCTGGCGCCCGCCCGTTCTTCAGGCCTTGGAGGGTCTTCTGAATCTCTGCCCGTGTCAGTTCTGCTGCCATGTCAGTGGCAGCTTGTTCTGACAGCTTGGGCAGATTTTTCAAGAAGGTTTCCTCCACTGCAAGTGCTTCTGACCACTCACTACTGTACAGCTTCGAGTAGAAGCCGTGTGTCTGCTTGCGAATCTCAGTGGGCTCTGATACGAGATCCCCTGACTCTGATCGCACAGCATGGATGATTCCATTTTTTTGTTCCAGACCAAAAAAGAACTTGGAAGGAGCATCCATTTCAGTAGCGTGTTTATAGCGTGAGCGGACCAGCGCCCCCTGTGCTGCAGTGCCCAGTAGGTCGTTCATTAGGGCTTTTTTGTTTTTCAGGTTTTCACTGTTTCCTCTGTTTTCTTTGGTCTCTAGACACTGGAGTTCCACTATTTCAGTCTCCAGCGCTCTCATTGATCTAACAATGTCTTTTGTGACATTGAGGGTTTACTGTTGACAGAAGACTTTTATTTGTGCTTTAGCTGGATCCCACCATTGCTGTAGAGAGCTAAAATCAGTTTTTTGTGATTTAAGACTGGTCCATAAAAAGGTAAAAGACTCAATAAAATTGGCATCTTCTAAAAGTAGAGTGTTAAAATGCCAGTAGGCTCTTAGGCTTGAGGTTTTTCCTACTGACGGTGCACTGCACCATGCTATGGTCAGAGATGCCTACTGGGACAATAAAACATTTAGTAAAATAAGACAGTTGATGTTTAAAACAATAAAATTGATCCAGTCTTGCCAGCGAGAGCGTGTTATCTATGTAATGGGCCCAGGTGTCTTTGTTCCTTGTTTAAGTTTCTCCATAAGTCACTTAGGTCCTGGGCCTCCATCATCTCCCACATGCATTTACGGGAGGCCATGTGGTTTCTGTCCAGGTTGTCGGTTGTGCAGTTAAAATCCCCACCCAGAATTAAAATATCAGCAGAGTTACAGTCATTAATGACATTGTTTAGTTTGTCTAAAAACATCATCCTCTCTACTGCCTTGGTGGGAGTTTACACACAAATAAAAACAAAAACTTCATTGTCATAAAACGTTCTCACTTTTAAAAGCCTCCCGTTTAAAAATTCTTCTACTGTGTAAGAGTTGGGTATAAAACTGCGAGCAGCGAGCAGTGCGACTCCAGCACTCAGTGGTGTATTGTGGTCGCTGTGTTTCTCTTGAAGTAGAGCCACATCAGCATGTTTCTGTTTTAGTAATTCATAGAGTTTGGCTCTTTTTTCACATGTTCTTGCCCCATTTATATTTAAGCTCGCAATATTTACTTCACTCATTAAAAAGTATGTAGATAAAAAGACAGTTTTATATAAAAGAAAACATACCAGTGTATGGAGTAAAAATCATTCTAAAAGTTCCTCTTCAGCGAGTTCCTTGTTTATTTTCGTAATCCATTTCTTTAATCTGAATATTTCGAGTTCGGCGAAAACTTTTTGTCTTCTGTAGTACTTGACGTCATGGATGAACTGCCTCTTGCTTGAGAAGTGGTTTTCTTTTTTGATTTTTGAGCCCCTTTTTGTCTTCTCTAGAAAAACATGTATAGATTCCTCGCTGTGTACGACTGGCATTCTTTCTTCCTCTGCGGTGAGAAGCAGCA
>JAAGKR010007582.1:0-26079 GCA_011419295.1 Clarias macrocephalus | reverse complement strand
CCCCCCCCCCCCCCCCCCCAAAAAAATGTGAAAGAGACAAAAAAGTAAGTAAAGTGTATTTAAATCTTAATGTTAACTGGACATTTCTTTTAAGAAATTTATTTATAAATTTAGCAATTATTTATGCATTTACCGTTTAGCTGTAAATTTAGCGATCCTCATTTCTCCTTGTTGATCAAGTAGTAGCTAACTAACTACCTGGTACTAACTAAGCTTCTTACAAATTGTTTAAGAAAATTCCTAGGCTAAACAATTTATTGAAACAACATACAAAGGTGTTTTTTTAAATTCCCAAAACCATGTTCTGATGGGCTGTAGGCATTGACATAGCTAGTTAGCTTGAAGCTATATGCTACTGTGTGTACGATTAAACACAGCCAGGAATATAGAAAGTGGAGTAAACTTCATATTAAAATTTGAACATCTATAAATTTCAGTTCATTTTACATTTTCTTACTGTTCTGAATTTTTTATTGCCCGTTTTGTTCGTATCTTCTTGGTTTCACAAAGCTCAGTATCGGCGGCGTTCCTTTGCCTGGAAAACCAGGAACGTTCCTGCGCAAGAACTTCCAGGGTTGTTTGGAAAACCTCTACTATAACGGCGTGAACATCATCGACCTGGCCAAGCGCAAGAAACCACAGATCTACAGCGTGGTGAGCAATTTAATAATCCATTTTTTTATTAATGAAATTTCATTTCCTGTTTCCTCTGTAGTGGACTTCCTGTTCTCTGATAAATCTCAGTGAGATGATTTGCGTTGTAGTGGTAGAGCCAGTAATTCTTAACATGTGCAGAAATCCTTAAAACGGGCAGATCTGGAGGCGTCTGATCAGAGCGGCTTTTGATCTGATGAGACTTTCCTGAGATGGCGATTACGGAGGGTTTTTACTCAGTGTGAGTAATGGACGACTCTCTCAGGGGTTTTTAAACTCCAATTAGCGGGAGGAAACGGAGCCTCGTGCCACAGCCGAGAGGGAGAGAGAGAAAGATGACAGATCAGACAGAAATGTTTCATGACTGAAAGATTCTAAAAACCTTCGGAGAATATGTCGTGCTTTTTTTTTCTTGTTGTAATTTCTCTAAACTGATAAATAGAAAGATGATAACAAACATGAATCTTTAACAACTTAATTTAATATGTTTAATGTGTTTAATTGAATATCTTCATTTAGGAAAATGAAGCTGTGTTTGGTTTCCAATAAGATTCTGTTAAATGAATAACTATATGGATGAACGTATTTGGCCAAATCTACAAAGAAATACATGAACTTCAACATGGACTCAGCCCACCTTCGGCAGCTATAACAGCTTCCACTCTTCCTGTTTCTGTAAATTCCTGCCCATTAATTCTGTAGAATGTTTATGATGTTGGACGAGAAGGCCTGGCTCTCCATTCCAGTGTATCCCAAAGGTGCTCGATGGGGTTGAGGTCAGGGCTCTGTGTTCGGGCCGCTTGAGTTCTTCCCCACCGAACCCTTCAAACCATGTCTGTATAGTCTTTGCTTTGTGCACTGGGGCGAAGTCATGTTGGAATAAAAAAGGGGCCTTCACCAAACTGTCGCCACAAAGTTGGGAGCGTAGCAATGTCCAAGATGTCCTGGTATGCTGAAGCATTAAAACTGTCCTTCACTGTGGATAAATAATTGACCGGTTTGGAGAAATCCTTTTGTCCATATAGTGTATAAAGCTCACTGTTTAATGAAATAAGCATTTTTTAAAGAAAATGACAACACATCAAAATAACAATAAAGATTTAGTGTGTGCACATCTTAAATAACGCAAAACAAGAAGCAAACAAGTTCACGTTCGTTTTTAAACAATATGGTGCTGATGTTTTAACAGTCAGAAATCAGTATTTGGTGGAATAACCCTGATTTGCAATCACTTTGATTTTTCATGTGTCTCCGCATGTTCTCCATGGTCTCTCACATCGACGTCGAGTGTCTTCATGCAAATCTTCTAGTAGCTCAGCTTTGTTTGATGGATTCTGACCATCCATCTTCCTCTTGCTCACATTCCAGAGGTTTTCAGTGGGGCTCAGATCTGGAGATTGGGCGGGTCATGCGAGGGTCTTAATCCTGCAGTCATACCTTGACTGACCTGGCAGTAATTCATGCGTTCTTCAACAAGTCACATCGGCCTGATTCCAGGCTTGCTGAAGGGCTCCCAGATCGCCTCCACATTTCACAGGTGGTGCGGGACTCTGTGGCTTGTAGGTGTCTCCAGGTGTCTGTCTAAACAGAAGGCGACCAGGTGTTGACGAAAGCTGAGGACTGTACTCATCAAACGAGCTTACTCCAGTTCTCTTCAGTTCCTGTCATCTTTAACAAACCTCAGCCTGGCTCTTCTGTGCTTCTCATCTCATCGAGGGCTTTTTTTCCTTTTTTCCTCTAGGAGGCTGATTCGAACCATCCTCGCCAAGCACTTCACCCCAACTTCAGTTTGCCTCTGTGCTTGAAGTTACAATTTCAACTTCTCAATGTCATTTGCTTGATGTCATCCTACGGTTGCTGAGTGACATTCGAACAAGTTTCCGCTCATCCCTGTCAGCACAGATTGGTGTTTGCCCTCGGCCAGTCTGTAGCTTCGTTGTCCCCGTGTCTACTCCTTGACCTTGTCCTGCCATCTTTGAAGTTTTTTAAGGATGAAAGCAACCTGGTGCTTCCTGTCTCCATGTAAACCCTTCTTTTCCTCATTTAAAACTTTTTCTTTTCAACTTCGTGGCATGGTCAGTGCTTATTTTTAAAATGCCAATTACTTTGAAGTGCAAGCACTGTTTTTTTGCCATCCTGCTGGTCACCCTGGCAGAGGAGAGTGATGATCACAGCAGTGTCTTTTATACTTTTGCTCATTAAATGTGATTTGATTCAGGTGATCAGATAATTATTTCCTCATGAAGCACAATGAAGTACGATCGTCCTGGAATTCAGCAGATGCTGGAATGGAACAGTTGACGTACATTACATTTATAGAGATGCTGATTTAGGAAGAAGAATAGCCGCGGACTCCCCAGTGTTTTTCCCCGAGCTGTATATGTACTGTACAGTGGTGATGGAACGTTTTCAGATCATCTCAAGTTTTCTACATTGCGTTATGTTTCACACTTACCTTTCTTTATGATTCTATAATCAATAAACCACAATGACAAAGTAAAAGCAGGTGCTTAGAGTGTTTTGTTCATTTATATTAAAAAGAAAATCTAAAAGTATTTACCCCCATCACTCAGTCCTTGGTTAAATCTCCTTCAGCAGCACTGATAGCCTGGAGTCTGCTTGTGAATGATGCTACAAGCCTGGCACACATTTCTTCCAGAAGTTTCTTTTCAGACTCGTTTAAGCTCTACCGAGGGTTGAACACCAGGTGCACAGCCATTTTCAGGTCTCCCCAGAATTGGGTCCAGGTCAGGACTCCTGGCCGTTCCAGCACTTTCACAGTTGTTCTGAAGCCACTGCTGTGTTTTCTTGGCGGTCTGCAAACCATCGCTGCAGCCTGAGATCCTAAACAGCTCAATCATCAATTTTCCCTCTATACTGACTATACTGAACCGGACTCACCAGGGAACCCATCCTCATCTGGGTGATAACGGAGATGTGTTTAAGTTAATATGAAGTCCAGTTTCGTTATTGGAGACTCAGGTAAAAAAACCTGTAGGAAATTCCAGTCCTGAACTATTGGGCGACTGCAGTCACAAGAGAACAGCTGCCTGCATCAGCCGAGTCCATAACCAATGCTGTTCCACTCCAATGATGCTGCGCCACCATGAGGTGCCTGAGTTCCTGATTCCAAAAAGTTCAATCTTTGTGTCTACTGTCAGACCTTACTGTATGTAGACAGGTGCGTGCCTTTTCTAATTATGTCCAATGAAGTCAGTTAGTCACAGGGCGTCTGCAAGTGTCAGAATAAAGGGTTTGATTACTTGTGTCAAGTCTGTATTTTTCCAAATGTGTGTTTGGACCCAATTTTGCCATGTTATAGTATAGTTGATTATGTAACTATCATTATGAACAGTTTCTCTGATTTGTGTTCTTGTGCGTGTGTGTGTGTGTGTGTGTGTGTGCTTCAGGGTAATGTGACCTTTTCCTGCTCAGATCCTCCATCAGTCTCAGTCACGTTCCTCAGCTCCAGCAGCAGCTTCCTTCTGGTTCCGGTGACATTGCCGATGGATGATGTCGAGACGTCAGTGTGGAGTTCAAGCTTCCAGTTTCGTACGTGGAACCGAGACGCCATGCTCATGTGGATCGCCCTGCAGGGGGCAGAAAAACTTCTTCTGCTGCTGAGCGACACACAACTAAGGCTAACACACCACCGATCAGCACTGCAGAGCTCCGAGATCACCGTCGGTCAGTAGTGTGTGTGTGTGTGTGTGTGTGTGTGTGAGAGAGCGAGAGAGCATTATGACGAACGATAAAGCATGACATTGTTAGCATGCTAACATCCCACGCGTGTCCTCCTGCAGGCCGCAGTCTGAGCGATGGACTCTGGCACTCCGTCTCAGTACAGCTGAACGGACATCAGGCTTCTGTCTCCGTGGACAACGAGTCTCCATCCAGCATGATGCTCGGACATCACACACAGCACGGGAGCACCGTCGTCATCGGAGGTGAGGGCCTGTGTGCTAATGCTAATACACGTGCAACGGAATTGCTGCTATGGAATATTTGATCCTGCTGGAAAAGAAGAAGAAGCAGTGAAGAAGTGCTAGCGAGTTGACGTTGCTATCTAACACAGTACAATTTTTTTATCACATCAGTGTTTCTACTGAACTGCTAGCCATGTGGAGCTCAGGCTCTAGAGACGAGTCGGAAAAAAATACGAACGCTAGCATTAAAAGTGGAGTCAACACAGATTTCTTCTTCTTTTGTATTTGTAAAGAAATTCATCCTACCACTCTTGTATCTTTGTTACCCGGTGCACTAGTGTGAACACTAACACACACTTCATCTGCAACACGCATCACTGAGCACTAACAACTTTACCGATTACACCTGCTTTCTGTTAAATGGGGAGAAATAAACTGACAGGAGTCACGCAGCTCTGAGTGTATGCTAATGTCATGAGAACAGAGCTGTAAATGTGTGTGCGCACGTGTGTGTGTGTGTGTGTGTGTGTTTCAGAGAGAGAGAGAGGGAGAGAGAGTATTGCTTACAGTGTTTATTGCTTAATCAGTGGAAGAGCAGATGGCGTTCTACAGTGTCACGGCTTTGCGATGCTGCGACGGGGAAATGAAAAGTGGCACTTTGCAGCGTTGTGTTACAGAGAGCGATGGCGCGGCCGAGCTGGAGATAAATATAGCTAAAAAAAAAACACTTACGCCCACTAAGCCAAACCTCACCGTCCTGATACTGATACTCGCCCCTCAGGGCCGCCACGAACTGCACGCGAGCGTCTCACGAGAGCACACAAGAGTTTCAGTCGCACCACCATAGTGTTATGTGTGAAATAAATGCATTCACCAACCAATCCTGATGCACTGGAAGCCCCGCCCCCTTTCCATCATCTCACATTAGTAATGTCATGTCTTGACTGTGATATTTTATTGAAAAACAAGAGCTGGACTTTATTTTACTTTATGTTTCTCCCCAGGATGCCCAACATCTTCAGCCAGTCAGGGCTGTCGCAACCCCACGCTGGCCTTTCAGGGCTGCATGCGCTCCATCATCCTCAACAACCAGCCCGTTGACTTGTACAGTGTGCAGAAAGGCCTTCTGGGTAATTACAGCCAGCTCCAAATCGACATCTGTGGCATACAAGACAGGTAACACAACCAGCTTCGATGATCAGTTACAGTTAACTAGTGTTAGCGTTAGCAACTTACACATGAAATTGCATTATAATATTATATATACAGTATATACTATAAATATATAACGAAATATAATATGATACAATATAATATTAAAAAAAACTAATTGAACTAATGTTACGGTAAACATATTAAAGGTGAACTAGCAAAATAAAATAAAAAAATTTAAATATGAACTAGTGATATAATGAGCACCTTAATGGTGTGTTCACACCGAACGCGGCAAGAGCGTCAAAACGGCCGGGAGTCCTTCATTTTCAATGAGTGCCGGCGGCGGAGAGCGGCGAAGAGAGTTGAAATCAGCTGAACTTTAGGGTAATGAGCTATGATGCGGTTGAGCGGCAACCAATAAAAGTCGAGGTCCTCCGCTTGAGAGGATTCCGCGGGATGCAGTCCTGTAACTTTTGTTCCGGCGACATTAGTTCCCAAGCAAAATGGAGGAGTAGCGGTATTATTGATTATTGCGGTAGCGGGTGTTTATTAATTATTAATGTTGTTTTAATTAAAATCAAAGTCTAGTAAGTGATTCTAATGTTATAATAATAAGAAATATAATAAAAAAATATATATTAAATTAGACTATCAATTCACAATGAACAGCAGCCACACCATACGAATGGCGTAGAATTTGTTTATTTCTAGTTGAAACATAAACTGGCCTTATAGTACAAATCCAAATGTGAACTCGTGGTGTGAATATTTTAAACCTCATGTCACTTTATAGGAAATAAATGAAACGTGAAATATCATCATCATAAAACTTTTACATTTAAAATGTAAACTAGTATTACATGATTTTTTAAAATTATTTTAACAGTTGATGGGCAGAGACTGATGTGATTTGTGAGATTATTAATATCCTCCAAACTGTGCGATATTGAGGAATTCAGTCTTCATGAATCTGTAACTCGGGCTAATCTGCCGTGTCATTCTGAAGGATTTGTAACTGTGGCAGCACGACTCGCGCATACTAAACACTGCCGAATGGCCCTGTGTGTGTGTGTGTGTGTGTGTGGCGTGAAGAGGCATGGAGAGAAGTGTGTGAGGAGTGTGTAAGGTTCAGAGCAGCGGCCGCAGCCTTCACACCTCTGAGAGAGTGGAGTAGATGATTAGCCAGGGAGAGAGGAGATTACAGGCATTGTTCAGAGAAATAGCACCTCGCTAAGTGGTACTTACTTAGGTGTGTGTGTGTGTGTGTGTGTGTGTGTGTGTGTGTGTGTGTGTGTGTGTGTCATCGCGTTCTCCATCATGTGGCAGACATCAGCAAACTGATGTGAAAGAATGGAGACAATCACTCCATCATGGACAGAGGGAGGAGGAGAGGGAGTGAAGGAAATAGAAAAGGAAGAGAAGAAAGTCAAGGAGACGGAGAAAAGATAAAAGGAGGGAATAAAAAGATATCTATAAAGAGAGAAATGCTAGTAATAATAGTAGTTTGTGTGTTAGCATGTTTACGATAGCGCTAGTCCGTGTATGTGTTTATTATAATGTTTGCGTGTTAGTGTGATTAATGCATATTTATATATAAAAGTCTAATTTGTGTATGTGTTTATTATAATGCTACTTTGTGTTAGCATGTTTACTATAACACTAGTTTGTGTGTTAGTGTGTTTACTATAAGGCTAGTTTGCATGTTATCACATAAAAATCAGGATGGGTTCCCTGCCGAGTCTGGTTTCTTGCCTTGAATTGCTCATCAGGGACAATTATTATTATTATTATTATTATATATAATATACACAATAATCATTATTATATAAACTCATTTTTTCTCACTCTTAAAAGCCCCATATAAATAAAATCCAATTGAACGTTAGTGTCTTTACTGTAACTTTAGTGTGTGTTTAGTATAATGCTAAATCCACAGACTAGGGAGATGAAGTGAAGATGGTGGCGCTGGACACTAGAACGTGCACTGCACTGTGCAGCAGCCGGATATGTTACAAGGTCACAGGTTTTTTAAGGTCACAAAGTCACGCAGGTCCTAAGGGTCAGAAGAGTTGATCCTAAAATAACAATCCATCACCGCAACCGGTGGCAGGAGCCCCATACAGGACAACGTGGCTGCCCGGGCATCTGAGATTTGCTCCGCCGCCAAGGAGGAGAATTAGCCTGAGTGATAAACGATAGACAGTGAACACCAGAGCGGCCCACAGAGACAAAACTGACAGATTTTACTCTCTGTCTTTGTTTCCTTCTCTATCACTCTCTCCTGAATGTTATATCGCTCCACTCCATTGTTTTCTCTTCTGTCTCTCGGCTTCATTCTCATTCCTGCTGCTTCTCTGTTCGTCTCTCCCTCATGACAATCGCCTCAAATCTGATTGTGAGAAAATCTAGAAAGACTTATTCATTAACTAGCGCTACAGTGAACATGCTAACACAACAGCTACCTTTACAGTACCTTTACTATAAAACTAGTTGGTGTGTAAACACATTAACACACCAACAAGTTCTATAGTAAACACAATGACACACAAACTAGCATTATGTAAACATGCTAACACACAAACTAGCATTACAGTAAACATGCTAATGCACAAAATATCATTACGTAAACAAGCTAACACACAAACTAGCATTACAGTAAACATGCTAATGCACAAAATATCATTACGTAAACATGCTAACACAAAAACTAGCATTACAGTAAACATGCTAATGCACAAAATAGCATTATGTAAACATGCTAACACACAAACTAGCATTACAGTAAACATGCTAATGCACAAAATAGCATTATGTAAACATGCTAACACAAAAACTAGCATTACAGTAAACATGCTAATGCACAAAATAGCATTATGTAAACATGCTAACACACAAACTAGCATTACATAAACATGCTAACACAAAGTAGCATTACGTAAACATGCTAACACAAAAACTAGCATTACAGTAAACATGCTAATGCACAAAATATCATTACGTAAACAAGCTAACACACAAACTAGCATTACATAAACATACTAATGCACAAACTAGCATTACATAAACATGCTAACACAAAGTAGCATTACGTAAACATGCTAACACAAAAACTAGCATTACAGTAAACATGCTAATGCACAAAATATCATTACGTAAACAAGCTAACACACAAACTAGCATTACATAAACATACTAATGCACAAACTAGCATTACATAAACATGCTAACACAAAGTAGCATTACGTAAACATGCTAACACAAAAACTAGCATTACAGTAAACATGCTAATGCACAAAATATCATTACGTAAACAAGCTAACACACAAACTAGCATTACATAAACATACTAATGCACAAACTAGCATTACATAAACATGCTAACACAAAGTAGCATTACGTAAACATGCTAACACAAAAACTAGCATTACAGTAAACATGCTAATGCACAAAATATCATTACGTAAACAAGCTAACACACAAACTAGCATTACATAAACATACTAATGCACAAACTAGCATTACATAAACATGCTAACACAAAGTAGCATTACGTAAACATGCTAACACAAAAACTAGCATTACAGTAAACATGCTAATGCACAAAATATCATTACGTAAACAAGCTAACACACAAACTAGCATTACATAAACATACTAATGCACAAACTAGCATTACATAAACATGCTAACACAAAGTAGCATTACGTAAACATGCTAACACAAAAACTAGCATTACAGTAAACATGCTAATGCACAAAATATCATTACGTAAACAAGCTAACACACAAACTAGCATTACATAAACATACTAATGCACAAACTAGCATTACATAAACTTGCTAACACAAACTAGCATTACAGTAAACATGCTAATGCACAAAATATCATTACATAAACAAGCTAACACACAAACTAGCATTACATAAACATACTAATGCACAAACTAGCTTTACAGTAAACACACTGATGCACAAACTAGCATCAGAATAAACAGACTATCACAAACACTAGCTTCACGGTAAACACGCTGATGCACACGCTATAGCTTTATTGTAAAAACACAAATTTTAAACCCATTGATTTGGAGTTAATTTCTGTAATTATTATTGAATTTATGATGAAGCTGGACCCACTGTCACCTGTTTGCAAGCAGGATATGTGAAAAATGATTTAGGTATGTATTAAATATTTAATGAGGCTGGAATAATAAATGGATGTTTGGATCATTCGCGTAACCTGAGCTACTTAGATGTTTGTCTCTAGTGGATATATTACTCACCACTATCAAAGGCCATTGATTACAGAATGAAACTTCCTTCCACCTCCTCCTGTGAATTATTGATGAAGAGCTAGCACGGCTTAGCCTAGCATAGCTTAGCTTAGCTTTGCTTTTTTGTCTTTCCCACCCGGAGTGTTTTGTCTCGATCAGGTGGATCGATGTTATCTTGGTTCACCTCCAGTGGACTCGGTATAGGACTCTCTCAGAGACAGAGAGGGAGAGTATAAAGCACACGTTTTCAATAGATATTGCGTATTCAAAGGTAATTATTGATCCATCAAGATGGAAACGTTTTTTTGCAAGGTTCTTGGAGATAAAGGTCACACGGTATTCAGCAAAATATACAGTACCGAAACTCGCGCATTGACGGGGCGTAGCTTCAGCCGCACATGTTCCAAATAGTGAAAAGCACTTTGTATTGTGCAGTTGTTCCTGGAAATGGGTCTCTTGACGGAGGAAAACGTATTCATATCTGAGTAATATTTCTGCTCATATGGAGGTGGTCATAAACAAAGTTTGAAAAAGGTGGCAGAACAATGCCGAGAGAAATGTAATAAGATGGCACCAGGTAACACAGATCTGCTGCCGATTGTTATAAAATTTCACTGTTCTGGTAGAGTCATCATTATGCAAGGAAATCGCGTCCTTTTGCAGGAGTCTGCAGCAACCCTTGTTCCGGTATATGTCTGAGAATGTGCCTGGACATCATCTACACTGAGCCGGTGCAGACTGTGAACACTTACATTACACACACCATGTGTACGTTAGTTTCTTTCAGGAGAAATAAACTCACAGATGAGAAGAAGGTAATATTGTTTGTCTTGTCATTTCAGTACTGTACTGTATATTTTGGCACATATTGCAATAAAAATAATAATGCAAATAGGCAGTGGTTAGCACTGCTGTCTGGCACCTCCAGGGAGTTAATCTTGCCTTTGGGAGCATGTTCTCTCTACTTGGTGGAGATGCGTTATAGGTTGGTTGGTGGCTGTTAACTTTACTTAGACTGCAAACTTTAACCTGCACTTTACCTTTGAAAATAATCACTGGAGACGGAGATGAGGTGGAGTGGGGTTATTGTGTAGGACAACTAACACACACACACACATGGGATGTTGACTTTACTTAGACTGCAAACTAATTTTGCGAGGGGGATCCCGGACACCATTCTGTCAATTTTTTTCTACTTTCTTGGACTGTGAGCTTTGTTTTGTTGAGGATTTTCCAAAATCAGGATTATTCACCATCAGGACAGCTTTACAGGACAGACATTTTCTATCATCGTGCTCATCAGCTCTTCTGGTTAGGCTGACTCATTTCCCCACACACTCTCTCCCCACCCCAACACACACATTTATAATTTAATTTTGTTTAACATTGGTTGGTGCACTTGTGTGTGTATATTCGTACAATACACTTGAGCTACTTTGTGCACATCTACAAATGTTAGAGGCGAACCGCGGTCTGTTCGTATCTGCGGAAAATATGAACCTGAATGTCAGTAAGTCGGGGCCTGTTTGTAGCTGCCTTATCATTGACCAGTGGTACAGGATTCAAACATCTTCATTTAGGCAGCTGTTGGCCTACCCTGGAGTTCAGACAGTAGAGCATTCACTAGTTTTCCCAATCGGCAAGATGGTTTACTCTGGTGGGAAGAAACCGTTTCATATTGTGATATTGTTATATGCTGTGAAGAAACAGTTTTGACTATCGGTCCTTTTTCTAGAAGAACTGATCAAGTGCCTCCCACTGAAAACATCAGTGCTCATTCTCACCTCTCTTGGGGACGACGCTGAGCAGTGCAAGGACTGTCTTGATTTGACCGTCTGAAACTTTGAGACTTTCTCCATTATGTAATGCTAAGTCTAGTCTTTCACACAGTGTTAATGTGTTTGCTGCAGGTGTTTGCCCAATTACTGTGAGCATGGTGGTGAATGTTCTCAATCCTGGAGCTCCTTCAACTGTGACTGCTCTGGTACAGGATACACCGGAGCAACCTGCCACAACTGTGAGTCAGAATAACACACACTATCCCTGTGCAGGGTAGGAGTAACGTGGGATGTGTAAAAATGTGAAAAGACTACAATCATGGTTTTGCCGCACATCACTTGCAGCGGGATACAGTGAGATGTCCATCAGTTTACTTGATTGTCTATTTAGAAATTGGCAGGGATAGAACACTGCTAGTCACAATCTGACACGTACACACCACTAATGACCGGATCCTACCAGTGTTTTTCCTGTTTCAGCCATCTTTGAAGTCTCATGTGAAGCACACCGATTGGCAGGAAGCTCCTCCGGATTTTTCTCCATCGACCCGGATGGCAGTGGGCCACTGACACACACTGTTGTCTACTGCAACATGAGCGGTAAGTGTAAACACACACACAACAGATATACCCTTGGTGGTTTGACAGTGTTTGACTGAGTATATGTGTGTGTGTGTGTGTGTGTGTGTGTGTGTGTGTCCAGAGGAAAAGGTGTGGATGGTGATCAGTCATAACAGCTCAAAGCCAGTGAGCGTTCAGGGGTCGAGTTTTCAGAAGCCGCATGTCATGGCCCTGAATTACAGCGCGTCACTACATCAGCTCACGACCCTGATGCACAGAGCGCAACAATGCCAACAGGAAGTGATGTATCGCTGCAGGAAGTCCCGCCTCTTCAACACCTGGGGTAAGAGCTGGATGATTAGAGTAGTCTCAAGGTTATTTCATTCGGTTACGTTTCATTATATATTGTGTTAAACTGGGAGGAAACGAAAACAATGGGAACAACCAGAGCCAAGAAGCTGCAGCATGGAGGACGGTTCTAGCCAAGAACCAGGGAGAACTAAAATGTAGTAATACTGCAGTTTTCTAATGCGTACATGGGAACAGGTTACTGAAGTACCTGGTGTGTTGGTGTGCTGTGTTTCCTCAGATGGCACTCCGTTGTCATGGTGGAAAGACAGAGGTGGGGAACGACGGACGTACTGGGCCGGGTTCCTCCCTGGTGTTCAGCAGTGTTCCTGCAGCTTGGCTGAGAACTGCATCGATATGAACCACTTCTGCAACTGTGATGCAGATCGGAGCTCTTGGTGCGACGGCTGGTCTCATCTTCTCTACACTCACACAATCAGTTTAAATCAGTAAAGCGAGCGAGCAAGTTAGAGTTGGTGCTCAAGGTCACAGTGCTTTTGCTAGCTGCTAAGACGTTGCTCCATGTTCCATCCTTAAGTACCTACTACTTCATTACAGAGAATCAGGCGGCACAGAAATCCTTCCTACACAGATGACCTTGTTCGCAATAGGACCTCGAATGTTTTTCCACATTAATTATTAGAGATTTTGCTCCTTTTTATGTTAATAGACATCTGACTTATGTTAAACATTCAGAGTTCAGGTACATCTGTTGTTTGCAGGGAGAACGACACGGGGTTGCTGTCCTATAAGGAGCACCTTCCCGTCACCGCCATGGTGGTGGGAGACACGAACCGGAGCGGATCGGAAGCCGTTTACCGAATCGGCTCTCTGCAGTGCCATGGAGACAGTAAGACCATACATCAGAAATAAATAAATGAATAAATAAATAGCTAAATAAATCATATTAAAAGAGAAGTCGTCTTAGAATTGTTCCACAAACATCAAGATCGTGTATCGCATTTGTCTTAATCAAATGTATAATTCCTTAGTTCTATTTTTATTTATATGGCCCTATGGCTACGTTAGCGATGAAGCATGATGTCGCAGCTGTACGCTAGCGCTGACGTCACACACTTAGACCTTCCATTACGTCCTTTTTATTCGTAGGGTTTCTGTGGAACTCCGTGTCTTTCTATCAGGAGTCGTCGTCCCTGAACTTCCCCACGCTGCAGGCCGAGCTCAGTGTCGATATCTCCTTTTACTTCAAGACCACAGCGCCCTCTGGAGTCTTCCTGGAGAATCTGGGCGGCAGAGATTTTATCCGGGTGGAGCTGAGCGGTGAGGAGCGTTCTTAAACACTTATAGAAGGGTTTATTAGTGTTTCCCTGTAAGGTGATTTATCCTCAACTCCAGATCTTTTTACTGTTTCACAGTCCAACACAGAGATATTACATCTTCCTGACAGGCCGAATGTTTCCCCACCTTGCGAGTGTCATTAATAACGCAGCGCCCAACTGCGGGCTAATGTTAGATAGTTAGGTGATAGTTTGTTGATGAATGAAAGCAACAATGCGATCCACGTTTCTCAGGAATTTTCCAGAACGTCCTGCTCCATTCATTTAGTTTCAATTGAAATGATTAAATTCTGTTTTGGAGCAAAAAATGTGGCCCATAATGAGATTTTTGTGTGCTGCTGAACACTTGTAAGACGTTTTACTCCACGCTTGGTGTTTAAAAGCCTAAAAATATCAAGTAGCTACAGTATATGGGTAAATCTCCCATTTCCAGGGTCTCCAAGATGTTCCCGTCAATATGACCTGGTTCATGTTTATCAGTAAACCATGGGACTGACACATCTGTCCTCCACCAACCACCTTTGCTCATGACTTTTGGTCCCGCCTCCTCAGCACCGTCGTCGGTTACGCTATCGATCGATGTCGGAAACGGTCCGTTGGTCCTGACGGTGAAGTCTCACGTCCCGCTGAACGATAAGCAGTGGCACCACATCCATGCAGAGCGCAATGTCAAGGAGGCGTCCCTGCAGGTGGACCAGCTCCCCCTGCGCTTCCTGGAGGCTCCTCCCGATGGCCACTCCCGTCTGCAGCTCAACGGACAGCTGTTTATTGGTAAGACACGCCCCCTGTTATACAAGTCATAAGACTTTCAGACATCGGACCACACCCATTTCCTTTCACAGGCCTCCGCAGATGATAACAGTGAGCCACGCCCACTACCAGACTAACATATAAATATAACGACAATTATTGTAAAGTTTCTCCTTTGTTTGCATCTGTTCTTGTTTCACAGTGTTTACCTTTTCCAGACTAGTCATTATCTCTATTTAAAGCAGTGTTTCCTGAAAATCTTAATTAGGTATGTGTCTATAATTGCACACACACACATACTGGCCACGCCCATGCTCAGGTAAACATGTCACTCTTCCAGATGTGTGTCTTCAGGCTCAGCTGTAAAACCTGCTTCACAACACTTTTTTTCATCATTTTTTTTTAAAAGCTGGATTGTTTTCACATTGTTTGCATTTTTGGAGAATTCATTTTGAATTCTGAAGATTTATATCATGCAGCACCTCGTCCAGATTTCTGCTATTTATTAGTTTCAGTGTTCGCTGAAATCGTGGCAGTAATAGATATAAAGAGTAAAAGACAGCAGTGCGAGTGTGAACGAGGCTGTTTGAGTTTTATTCTGAATTATTCACATGTCCACCTCTCGACACCCGCAGGAGGAACCGCCTCCAGGCAGAAGGGATTTCTGGGATGCATGAGAGCGTTAACTATAAATGGGATGACCTTTGACCTGGAGGAACGAGCCAAAATGACCCCGGGGGTGAGCGCTGGGTGTCCGGGTTACTGCAGCAGCCAGAACCGACTGTGCCACAACCGAGGGCGGTGTATCGAGAGGAACAGCGGATACGTGTGTGACTGCACACACTCGGCATACGGAGGGCCGCACTGTCAGACCGGTGGGTCGGCAAAAGCTTTAACCTTCATAAACATCACCCCAGAAATGCCGAGATGGTTCTCATGTCTTATTCATCATCCCCATCAAATCTGATTTTTCAAATCTCTGACAGCTTCCTGTTCACTGTACAGGATATTCACTGCATACAGTCGATTGTAGGATAATGGCACTTTCTGTTCCCTATACAGCAGGCCCACTGAATATATACTGTATACACACATATAGAATCTATTATTAGTTTTGAGTATTCAGATAACTTTACAATGCTACGCTTGCATACACTTTTGTTCCTATTTTTCCAGATAATGGAAACAAATAAGAAGAAATACACACAGGTTATACATGGTGTATTATAAGGGCGCTTCCGGTTTACTGTATAGCAGGCTCGCTATAGATAATGACATAATGAGACTTTTATAGTATTAAATGGATTAAAGTATTGGCACCCTGCCGGACTGAGTGAGTAGTTACCCAATAATCTCCTGAGATGTTCTTCTTTCCTTCAAGAGCTGAGGAACGTGACGTGAACCTGGAGTCTGATGATCGCGGCTTTGGAATCGAGCGGTCATGTCTGCTTGGGAAAGTGATATAAATTCCCACTACTGCTATAACAGATAATAAAAGAAAAGTAAAGGCATGTGTAAATGCCTGTGCAATGTCTGTGGTAAGGTAGAAGACGTTGTCTCGGGTCTCTTATCTCTCTCGGGGTGTATTTTTATCCTGTGATTATTCACCATAACTCAAACAGTGTGAGAGGAAACATCAAGTGGAACGTAAAAGTGTGATCAAAGCACTGGAGGAGAAATGATGAGAAAATTACCGGCTCTCTCTCTCTCTCTCTCTCACTCAACCACTTTTTCCTCCTTAACGAGGTGTCTATTACCATCCGCCATCGCCGGCGAGAATTTCCTGCAGAAGGTTGTGACCCGGCTCGTCCTGTCGCAGCGTCCGTGTCCGTCGGACCATTTCCCGGCGCTATCAGAGTAAATTCTGTGATATGTCGGCCCGCTACGCCAGTCAAACCTCTCTAATTATGTCTCGTCTCCTTTCCTTTCTTCCAGCCTCGACCAGGCTCTTTCCTTTTTTTCTACGGTTTCTCCAGACGTAATGAGCGAACAAACCCGGCCGTGTGCGAAGCAGCTCGGCTCAGGCATCGGAATAATTTAGCATACATTTAAACTTCTGTCTCTCAGGGTTTATTTGACGCATTTCTTTTTTTTTTTTGTCGCAGTACATTAGCGGGCTGATAGCAGGAAGGAGAGGAAGTGGAGTGAAAAAGCAAACGATTTCATGAGCTCTAACCACCGTGGACCATTTCGCTTAAGAAAATGGAAACGTTGGCATCATTTCCCCGCCCCTTGTTCTGGTCTTAACAAATCAGGACTTAGCTTAGGTTTAAATGAGACCCAGAGAATCTTAAACAAAATATGAAGGATTTACATTGAGGCAAGTTTGTTTAATTACTCACAGACGCAGTAAGGCAAGTTCTAACTGCCAGCCACGCCCCTACTCAATCATGTCCTTTAAATCTGCGTATGGATTTGCTCTTATTTGTTTCCATTGTCTGGAACAATATGAACCAGTGTGTAGGCTAAACTTATCTAACAGTTATCAGCCTACATAAAACTAATAATAGAAAGTTAATTACATTCATTCAAATTTTTGCAAATTAATTAGTGATTACAAAACAAACCTCAAGCATCAAGTTACGCCTGTGAGTTTGCGCCTGAAAAAATCTAACACTTGTACAAATTTACAAAGCACAAAATTAGACGTGATTATACATTACTGTTAATTATGTTCTGTTTTCTACGTGTCAAAACAGGGTGGCATGTGACCCTCTTTACACCTTCTTTTCCTCTCTCTCTCTCTAGAAGTTTCCGTGTCCTTCGAGAGCGGAACATCGGTGACGTACATGTTCCAGGAGCCGTACTCTGTGATGCAAAACACCAGCCGTCAGTCGTCGGCCATCTTGGCTCAGAGCAGCAGGTCTCGGGAGAACGTAGCATTCCGCTTCCTCACCACCAGATCCCCCGCCATGTTGATGACCGTCACCACGTACCAGCAGCAGTATATGGCCATCATCCTCGCTCATAACGGTATTCAAGCTTTTCTGGTGACAAGCTACACGCTAACCTTAAGGCTAGTTCCACGCTAACCTGATAACTAGCTACACATTATCCTGATGACTAGCTACATGCTATCCTGCTGACTAGCTACACGCTAATCTGCTGACTAGCTACATGCTATCCTGCTGAGTAGCTAAATGCTAACATGATGACTAACACCATCCTAACATGCTGCATAGGGAGCTTTCTTTTTTTAATATTTCTAACACAGTTGAACCTTGGACTGTGAACATAATTCATTCCGAAAGTGTGCTTGTATATCAAAGCACTCGAATTTCCTCATAAAAAATAATGGATACTCAGATGATTCGTTCCATAACCCAAAAAATATTCATATAAAAATAGTTAATAAAAAATATAAAGTAAAACTAAAACTTCTTTAAGAAGGAACCTTTCTAATGACACTTGCTTTTGCTTCACGTGCACACACCCACACACACACACTGTGTGTAACCAATACACGTGTGCGCAGATATGACTGACGATGTGCACTGAGACTGAGCATGGGAGATGATTACCCACAATCCCCCAGTGTTGGTGAGAGAAGATCCATTGACTTAGTTGTGATCATGTGACTCTTGGCAGAGCGCATGCGTACCACATGTATATCAAAACCTCGCCGAGTTAAAATTTATTTTAAAAAGTTCCATGTCTTGCAAAACACTCGCAGACCGAGTTACTCACAATCCAAGGTTCCCCTGTATATATTTATTTATTATATTCACATTCATATACACTGTATGTATATTTTCCCTGTCAGGTCACTAGTTACTGGATACAGTCTCTCACTTTCTTTTTCATTTTTTTTCTTCCTTACTTTCTTTCTCTTTTTACCCTCTAATCTTCTTTTAGTCTTTCTTCTTCCTTCCTTCCTTCCTTTTTTTTCTTTCACTTCTTCTTTCTTTCATGCTTTTCAGCTTATTTGTTCATGTGTACAAAATATTCCTGTATTTTCTTTGTACCATCGTTTATTGAACTCTGTTGTTATTGTTACACTTTGCATTTGTTTATTTTTCCGTATTTGATTGGATTGAAATGTGTTTCATTTATTTCCAGGTGTATTCTGGTGAATGGTTTAGAGTTTGGACTCTGAACTAAAGATGATTAAAATGGAGAGTAAAGTGAATTAGCGGAGGTTAGAAAAGGTGCGAGCGAGTTCTGAGACGATGTTTTCTCGCCCGTGTCTTTCAGGGACGCTACAGATTTGGTATAAACTGAAGCGGGAGCAGGAGCCGGACGTGTTCACGGCCACCGAGCACAGCCTCGCTAACGGACACCTTCACCGCATCCAGCTGCACCGCGAGGGCAGGGACGTGTACGTCCAGGTACGACCGCCGGGCTCCTGTCTGCTGTTATTTACTCTCACTAGTGTCTCCTGATTGCTCTCCCTCTCTCTCCTCAGGTAGATAAGGATGTGAGCCAGAAGTTCGGTCTCTCCACGGACCGAGAGCTGAACATGATCCGCTCGCTGACACTCGGCAAAGTCACCAGTAAAATAAACCCCTGATCTTAATCGAATAATAACACGCTATAACTCACAGCCTTCTATTAAAACCTCCTGAATTGATTTAACACAAATCAATCACCTAAACATGCTTTAACTTGGGTTTAACTTTTAAAAATGCAAAAAAAAATGTTTAATAAATAAACAAACCAAACAAAAAAAATAGAAATAACATGTTTTTGTAATGACTACTGAAATCTTGGCGTCCCTGTGGGCCTCAGGTCGAGTGGGCGTGGCCGAGGAGGTGCTCCAGGCCGGATCTCGAGGTTTCATCGGCTGCCTCTCGTCGGTCCAGTTCAACCACCTCGCTCCTTTAAAGGCGGCCATTTTGAATCGAGGGAGCTCGTTGGTCAGCGTCCTCGGGAACCTGGTGGAGTCGAACTGCGGAGAGCTGGCAGATAGAGCGGCCTCGCACTCGCTGTCGGGTAACAGCTGTGAGGGTAGTGGGCGGGGCTTCGCATGAGTGGAGTGGGTGGGGCTTAGCATAAATCTCATCCATCATGTGATTTTAAGTTCATGTATGTAAATGAGAGCAGCTCTTGGGTGGGTGTGGCTCGGAGACCATATATGGGAATGTGGGTGTGGCTTTGAAAAGCATCCGCTCCACATGCTAAGATACTTTCTCTTTCCTCTCCTCCTCCCAGACCACACAGATGGAAAGAAGCGAGGGAAGGAGCGTCTGAAGAACTCGGAGGCGAGTGACTCGGCCGTGATCGGAGGTAAGCATCGCTGCACCGCGCCGCCACCGGCGCCACCACGGGAGCCGCCACCGTATTCCATCATCCTCCCAATTTCTGTCCCTGATTTCTCTGCAATGTTTTTGCCTTTTTTATTTTTCCTGTCACTCTACCTGCCTTACTATCTCTCCGTCTCGACTATCTGTCTCTCTTTCACTCTGTCTGTGTCTTTTCTATCTATTTATCTTTTTTCTATTTCATTTTGTTCAACTCTGTTTGTCTTTTCCTCCGCTTGTCTTACTCTGCCTCAATTTTTTTTTCATCTATTTTCCTGTCTGTGTGTGTGTGTGTGTGTGTGTGTGTGTGTGTGTGTGTAGGTTTGATAGCAGCGTTGCTCCTGGTCATGCTGTGCGTTGTGGCTGTGATGATGCGATTCCTGTTGCGTTTTCGACGCGAGCGTTCCCATCAGCCCAAAGAGAAGGACCCACGTGCTCAACCGGAGCTCATGGACAGCAGGAAGGAGTACTTCATATGACCCCTAAACAACCCCTCGGTCAAGTGACCATAAATCACCCACGCCATTAGGGATGGGGGCAGGAGAGCCGCTGGTGTGCCTGATCCTTGTCCTCTTTCCTCCATAAGCTGAAAAGTTTTTGTGCCCTCTGTAAGCTCGAGTGTGGGGAAATAGGACACGACCGAGCAACAGAGCACCAAGCCACTCTATCAAGGGAGAAAGTAATACGACCTTTGACCTTTTGGCCTTGTTAACCCCTTGCTGAGGTTAGGGAGGAGAGCAAAGACTAGACTCAGATCAGGACACACCTGGTGCTTGTGATCCTCGCTCCCTTCTTCCCTCCCATTCCAGTCAGGGCTAATTGAGTGGAATGGGACACGCCGAGGAGGACCGAGTAGGCAGCTGCTGTAGCAAGCAAGGAGCACGTTATATGACCTTCGACCTTTAACCTTTTTAAATGGTCTCTGCATCATGAATTGGGACACAGCCACAGTGGAGGTGACATCAAGGAGGCTAAGGTAACTTCAGATGATCTCTGACCCCAGTTAGAAGAGAACTCAAAACTTCAGACACACACACACACTAATGGAACATTTCTGTAAGGGCGCTTTCACACTACGGGCTGAAGCATGGCTCCCGGTACACTTGACCCCAAAGTTTGTCGTGTGTGTGTGTGTGTGTGTGTGTGTAGTGTGTAGAGTGTGTAAATGAACAGTCCGTATCGTTCCCGGGTCTGGGCCAGCGTACTGTGCTCGAGTCCACTTGAAAGGGTTCTCTTGGTCACGGTAATGTGTACGCAGACACAAATAAAATCAAATATGAAAGCCAGCTGTATCTGAACAGGGACGTGGACGCCTGTTTAGGACACGACCTCATCGCATCATCTGTCTCCTCCAGTATCCAAAAGAAGCACGCGCCGATCTCATGGCCAGAGCTGATACAGAAGGAATCGTCGCTCTTGAAATATTTCTCTCAATTCAATTTCAATGTGATATTAGTCGTAGTGGAAAAGTCGACTTCGCCAGTTCTCTTCTTCTGTTTGTGTTTAAAAGCAACCAGGCGTATACTGCCACCTGCTGTATCAGAGAGTCTAAATATGCACGTGTAATGGAGTACAGATGATAATAATAATAATAATAATAATAATAATACTAATGATATGGCCTCCGAGTGGTGCAGTGGTAAAAGTTCTCGCCCTATCATCTGGAGATCGCTAGTTCGAATCTCGGATGGTGCTGTAACCTCTCGCAGCCGGAGGTCTAGAGGGAGCTGATTGGCCGAGCTCTCTCAGAGGGGAGGGATGAGGGGTACTTAGTGCTCCCACATTAATCACGGCTCTACAGCCAGTCAGGGGCGTCAGTGAGCTCACGCGAGCGGTAGGAGCGGATAGCGCCGTCCTCCGAGTGTGTTACGCCGCCCACAACGGTGCGCGAGCGAGCAGTTCAAAAAGATGCGGTCGGCTGGCGTCACGTGGTTCGGAGGAAACACGTGATAGTCTTCGGCCCTCCCGGCTGAGTGGTAGTAGTAGACTTAATGTGGAGCCCCCTAGTGACGGGGAGGAATTGGACACGACTAAATTAGGGAGAAAATTGGGGAAAAATCCAAAAAAAAAAAATAATAATAATAATAATACTAATGATGATAATAATGTGAACTCCAGCCAGCAGGGGAGAGGAGAGCAGTCGTTCCTGGGCATATGGTACGACTCAGTCGTGTCTAATGTGAAAGGAGCCTGAATGCAGAGAAAACAGCAGAGACGTTCAGTTTAAGTCAATCACAATCACGTCGCTCCTCATCCTCGAGTCATTACATTAATGAGAGCAGATCATCTCAAAGAATTGAAAGAATTATTGAGAGTATCAATGAACGTGTTAATCAGGGTATTGATCAGAGTACTAATGAGAGTATTAATCCGGTTATTTATGAGAGTATTAATAAGAGATTTTTATTTATGAGTGTATTACTGATAATGTTATGAGATTATTAATGAGAGTATCATTAGAGATTTAGTCGAAGCACTGTGAGAAGTGTGCACTTTCTTTTAAACTCATTCATCTCATTTACTTTTCATAACATCGTCCACAAGGGGAGGAGGAGAGGACTCACTGTAGCCGATTGGTTGGATTAGTCGTATTGCATCACAATTTTCATCACATGAAAAAAAATTTATCTAAAAATTTAGGGGATTCATTTCAGTTCCGTTGCTGAAGTACGGCCACAGTGTCTCCTGGTCATCCGTCAGTCACATGACCATTTTACTGTCATGTGGTGTGCGCTGTGAATGATTTAATATTCTTTGTTCATTTCAAGAACATGAACATGTATGATGGATCCTTACATGGACAGTTTGCTCTGTTTTTGTGTCTCCTGAAACGTCTGACTTTATTGTTTCGTTTTTGAACATGAGCTCTAGGGGAACTCTGTCAACGTAAAGATGATGAGAGGCTACGAGTGGACTGAAGGTTTGAGCAGTTGCTCAGTTACACGTCATTTCTTTTCCATGATGAGATCAAGGCGCTCTGAAAAATACGTCCTATGCAGAAGTGGCTAAATATGCAGTTCCTCGAATGACCACTAGAAGCTGGCTCTAACAGTGAGTCAATCTCGATACAACTGTAATAAACAGGTTTACAGCCTGGTACAATAAAAAACAGTTTTGGTGTCCATAGCTAGATTTCCCATTTATGACAACAGTGTAGGGGTGAACTTTAATGTAACTCATCAGTTACAATTATATTACGCTGTCTAATTATAGGCCATGGCTGGCAAACCGGGGGTTTGCGCAGCTCTTATACAGTCTATGAGATTTATCACCTCTGCATCTCCATCACTGACAACTGTTCATCGCTGCTGTAACATCTTACACCACATCACCTCCTCAAGCCATGTGAAACTAAAATAAAATATTACTTCTTCTTGCTTTCTTAGTAAAAGTGTCCCGTTGTCACTTCCATTATAGCAGCTAGAAACACGCCTTCCCTCAGCAGCCACTCTTTATTCTCTCGTCAATTGTCAATTGTTGTGACTGTTACAAAGCTCTGAAACTGGAGACTCCTTCCACTAACGGTACAGAAACATCTCCTTACTTATGTGACGCGTGCACTGTACACGGCCCCATGAGCGAGATGTTACTCTACAAAAATTAACAGATCACATTAACGTGAACCTGTGATTCGCAGCCGCAGAGCAGAAATGAATCAACCAATCAGCACCCAGAACTCGACAGCGCTGCAGCGTGATGAATAACGTGACGACTTCCTGATTCAGCTCGGCTCCCATGAGTCTGTACGTAGATCCGAATCGGCGTCTCTTCTCTTTCCTGTCCTCATGCTGCCGCCGATGCTGAGGCACGTCAGATGTGTATCCAGCTGTGATCTGCGCAGATGTCAGCGTGTGACAGCACGGAAATGACAAACCTGCTCTCGGAGCGCCTGGAGATCAAAAGCAGTTTCTGATTCAGCAACACATCCATCTCCACATGGATAAACATCAGACAGGTTGGATTTCAAACCAGCAGGGCTTTTTTTGTTTGTTTTTTTGTTTTAGTTTCTGGGCTGAAGACGTCGAACGAATCATGCCAGTTTAGAGAACTGAAATATGAGGGTGCAATGGGGAAAGTTTCACATAAAACATACAATATACAGCAAATTTGTTGACTGTTATGTGTTGTGTGTTGAGTTACTGAATAAATTTGAGTATCACATAAAAAAAACAGACAATGGTATCCCCCCCCCCCCAAAAAAAACTGCACAATGGATAGAGCAAAATAATTTTATTATAAAATCGTATAATTTATATCAATACATACTTTTGCGTCTGAGATCCAGTCTGTGATCACATATTTGTTTAAGGTGTAAAAATACCAAATAAATACCACCCTGTTTTAAAAAAAAGAGGTATGCGGGTGCCAATACTTTTCCCCTTATCCAAAAAAAAAAAGATTCCCAAAACACAAAGAAACAAAAAAGCACATGTACCCCAAAAACAGGCACCCAACCAAATGCCCCCCAGCCCCCCTACTAGCACACTGTTGACCATGCATGGGGTAATTTGCATATCATTTGGATACTGGAAACGCATTGGCTCGTATAGCTTATGACGTAATAACACTTTAGTGTGTTGATGGCATGTGGTGGCATCGACTCCCCTGGAGAAATTTAGGCTGTTGTCACATGACCCTATTTGACTGTCACAGATATAGATGATGTAATCACATTCTCTCGTGAGGTGTTTAGCTGCAACACTCAAACTGACTAACTTTAAGAAAGCAAATTGTTTTACGCAAAAAAATATTTATATGCAAATTAGGTTTGACAAAATGAAACGATTGGTGCTGGGGAACAACAAAGTGTGAGATAGAGACGAACGAGCCACAGCCACTAGCTAGCAATGTTAGCATTCACAAAATTATTAGGGATTCTTAAAAAGCAGTTTGATTGACTTAAGTGTTAACTCCGCCCCTTACTACAACCCTAACCATAGGAATAAGATAAACAATGCAGGACAGGGATTAGAGTTTCTTTGGTTTCTTTGGATATTTAAGGGATCTAAGAAGGGGTTAGCATCGCTAGTCTTGATCTTTTTATTTGTCCCGAGAAAATCCCATCACTAAAACTCTGTGCAGGTCATGAAATATTCCTGACTAGCTGGCTAACGAGGCAGATAGGGACAAATTTTGAAGACACTTAAGCGGTAGCGTTGCTAATCCTCTCCTCTCGGCTACAGCAGCTCGCCTCGTTTGGCTCTCCTGCTAATCGCAAACTGAACAAGTCTATTTTTAGAAGTGCATTTAATCCTATGAACGTGGCTTTGAGCACACACACACACACACACACTTTGACACACACACACACACACACACACACACACACACACACTGTGTAAAATGTGTTAAAATAAATAAGGTATTTATTTTCTGCCTGTTTTTTATGGCTAGAGTTGTACAGCTGTATTGTACATAAGGGTTTATTTATTACCAATAAAACGAAACATTTGTACAAGCTCGTGTGCTACATTTGTGTCTCTGGTGAGGACCGGGGTTAAAGCTAGCCACCATCTTCTTTATAACTAGCGCTATTGATAGTAGGAAGATATTTACTTCTCAAAGATGATTTCAGTCCTGTGCTAATTTGCAGCACGTCTGTTTTGCTAAACGTGAAGTTCAGCGTAAGGATTTCACTGGAGAATTTAAAGTTTAGCTCCTAGCAGATTTTGTGAATTAGCATAAACAGCAGTCTGAAAATTTAGCAAGTTTTAGTAGTGTCGCTAAGGGCAGTGAAAACATTGATAAACGAAAATAGACAGCCAGTGCATGATTACATGCCTCATTCTGAAAGAAAATGATGGAAATATACAGCAAAGCTTAGACCTGATTTCTGCTTTCTTTAACACAGTTAGTTAGCTGGATAACACAATTAGCCTTAACATTAGCATTAGCCTGTGTGTGGAATCACCAGGAGTGGAAGAAAGTAAATATTTATCAAGTCACAAGTGTTTTGTAAATGAAAGCATTTTTTGTCAGGGTTATTCTGTTTAGTGTATGTATTGTTTTTATGATTGAACATATGATGCATTACTTTTTTGCCTGACAAAAGCATTTCCTGTCCGACTCTGATTTGTACTGAGCCCCTAAAGGGACATG